>JASANF010004680.1:0-21369 GCA_030248245.1 Trissonchulus sp. WLG1_4 | reverse complement strand
AGTCAACCTCAACATTGAGAAAAGTTATTAGGCAAACAAATTTAGTCTAATCCGTTTAATCCATAATTGACACAATTCATCAGAAACAATAAACGTAAAATGTAAAAACGAATGAGTTAACAATTATAATATTACTATTTATGTTAAACACTCAAGCAAAATTTTAAATAATTTTTTTAATTTGTTTTTTCCTAAATAACAATGAAACAAAACTATTCACTTGCGTGTTTCTTATTATTTCTCAGTGAGTCATAGTGTTTTTGTATTCTAAAAAACCGTGAGCAGTGGATAAATTTTCTTAATATTTCTTTATATTCAATGAATTCTCATGAAATATCTGAAAATATTTCCGTTACTGAGTTATGTAATGAAATGTTGTAATGAAACACTGCTACAAATTGTGTTTTAGTTTTGAGCTTTCCAAAAAGGCAGTGTCTGGGTTCCTTTTGGAGATAAAAAGCAGCTTCACTTTTGAATGTTGCAAGCGAGATAAAGCTTGAAGCATAAGGATATAATTGTAGACATTCCGTTGAACAAGTTAAGCTTATAACATCCGTACCAATGTAAGTCTTACGGCCTATTCCTTTACTGCATTAAAGGGTTAATTAATAATCGGACTAAACGGTTTAAAAATTAAGCTTAAAAATGCCATTCCAAAGCCTTAGGGTTAAACGGACTTAACTTTTAGCGCGCTGCTTTTTAATTGAGCTAAAAGGACTGAACTATGCACGCTGATGTTAAGTGTGCACGTCAAGTCCGTTTAGTCCAGTGGTAGTTTTGGAATGGGGTTAAACTGAAATTGAGCCGCTGACTTATTTTAACTCGTTTAATCCGTTTAGTCCGATTTGTCATTCCAAAACCTCGGACTATAATAGGTCCAGTCAGTTTAATCCGGTAAAGGAATAGGCCCTTAGTATAGCTGTATTCACATATATTCTCTCCGCAAATGATGATAAACGATAAATGATGTTTTTCTAGATTGTGTGCATCTTTACATGAATTTCATGCAATTTTCGGTGGTACTCACTAACGAACGGCTATCGCCGCTGTTCGATTCCATGCAGCGTCAATTGTTGTTGCTGTTCCAGTTGCTATACGAGTACTACACAGTTTACGTACAGCTTCACGGTTCAAACGAGTAGGTAAAATGCCACATCCACTAAAACAATTCGCACTAAAACTAAGTGTGTGTAAATTAAACTACTATTGGCTTTTAGTCTGTGTAGACACAATAAACAAACAGATCGATAATTGTGACAAAATTATCAAATGTGAATATAATTTCAAACGTAAGTTTTTCAAATTTGCGACTTCACTGCTAACTATATGCTGCAGTTTGTTATTTGCTGAAAATGTTTGCCGTAACATATGTAGATTTAAAAAAAACGTATTGAACAATGTCTTACCTTTCAGTGAACAAGTATTACAGTGTGCAAATTCGACTTTCTTCGAATTTGACACTAGAAAAATTGACAAATTTTTCTAGTAGAAAATGGTTGCAGGATACGTCATTTGTTTAAGCAATGAGTATCGTTTTGCCTCTGCAACACATCTGTCCGTTTTATTCTGCCGAAAAAAAATCGGGAATTTGTCTTTTTGAGTTTCATGGCACTGTGGCGTAGGTTGGACATCATCTAATAGCAACAAAACCTTGCGGTACGCTACTGATGTCATAGTAATAGTTCTGAACTTGTCACGCATGGGTTTTGAATGTTTTAAACAATGATTTGACGTTCTAGTGGCCTTTTTGGTGGTTGGGAGGGACTTAAAGAAAACTGCCGTCTAGCTGAAACTATTATATATGTAAGATACACTTGCACTAACTGGCATGGATTGATTGATGACTACGTGAGCCTAGCGAATACGATGCAGGGCATTTGTAACGGGGATGAGCACCGCACCCGAGGGCGGACACGCCAAAGGATAGATATCTGTCCGCGGGTTACTTTTAACTTTACCTCCTGTATGTGAAATAGGCTAATGCATGCGGTGATAGCTCTGTCGTACAAATGCATCAAAAATAATTCTATTACCACTGGATCCGCTGGCAGTACATTTTTTGACTGCGAAGCTCACACCAACTCACACCATTCAACATAGCGGCCCAATTTGTAAGCGTACTGGCTCACTATATTTGTTGATCGGGCACAGTAGTACAGCTGACATTCGCTCATAAAGCCTCACTAGCGATTGATGCGGCAGCTGTGGTACCTTCCGAATCAGCGGTGATCTGAAAATAATACATTAAAAATCTTAAACTCAATATTTGTCTTTAAATTTTCTGATTAAACTTCTCAATTGAAAACCAATTAAAATTCAAGCAAAAATTTCTACTTAATTTTAACTTATTTGGTGTTATCTATTTGTTGCTACACGACTACATGGTTATACATTTAATATAATGTACATAATCGCCGCAAAATTGGCAATTTCTTCAAAAAAATGTTAATTTAGCAACCCCAAGTTAGCTGTTTAAAGGTTCATCAATTATGGTTTTCTTAACATATGAGGTTCTTGCATGGCACATCTAACTCATGAATATTAAAGTGTTACTGATGTACATTTAATTTTCCTTGTTTTTGAGTGTATTTACATATGCTTTCAGTTGTATTTTAAGTTTTCAGTTCTGGTTAAGTTGGTTTTTGGAAAGGTCAACAAAAAATATTTTAGTCTATTACAGATTGTCTACAATGGACGAATTTACAGCAGATACGTTGCTAATAATTATGATAGTGCTTCACTGCTCTTTTTACTTGGTCTATGTATGTTCGATTGCACTTCTTTTAAAACATCGTGCAGAGTTTAAAAATGGCTTTTACATACTGGTTTACTCATTAGCGGCTGCAGATTTTCTATCAAACGCTACATTTATTATGTTCTGGTCCTTGCATTTTGCGCCCAAACATTCAATGATTCAGTTCTCACTCAATGTTCAGATCTTAACCCAAGCAGTGTCATATACAGGCAGCTATTTGGCAATATACACGACAGTTGATATTGCATTGATTAGATTTTTGTCCGTGAACTTGCCTGTATTTATGAAAGTAAGTGGAAGCTTTATCCTGATTTCTATAGAATCCAACATAAAAACTGTAGTTGTATCAATGTTTGTCAGTGCAATGGCTTGTCTAGGGGCCTTTACCGGATTAAACGGACGGTACTTATTTTAGTCCGAGGTTTTGGAATGGCATAATGAAATAAGTTGACGGCGTAATTTTAGTCTGACCCCATTCCAAAACTACCACTGGACTATGTTAACATGCGCGCTTAACATTAGCGTACATAGTTAAGTCATTTAGTCCGATTAAAAAGCAGCGCGCTAAGCCGTTTAATCCAGAGGTTTCGGAATGACATTTTCCAGCATAATTTTTAAACCGTTTCGTCCGATTATAATTAACCCTTTAATCAGGTGAAGCAATGGGCCCTTGGTTTTCTGTTTAGAGTAATGACAGAAGAATGTCGCTCTTGGCAGCCGCTGTTTCTTGGACCATTGGCTTGGGACTCTCACTCACACAACTGCACCCGTGTTGTCAGCTTACAGTGCATCAACCAGACAACGAAACTTTGTTTGTAGGATACACAGAAACAGGCGCTATTTTCATACATACTGTAACTTGGATAAATTGTGCTATCATAATTGTTGCAGTATTGTTAAACATAGTGACTGTGCTACAACTACTTCGAATGAGCAAAGCAAGAAGTATAGGTAAGGAAAAAACGTTAATTATTCAAGCAGCAACTTTGTGTTTTCAGCAAATAACTTTGGAACTTTCAAGCCTAGTGTTTACTAACTTTGGGTCTTATTTCCCAGACAAGTTTGAGTGGCAATTTCATGTTTACTGGTTCATGTGGTCTTTTTCAATTAGCAACAATGGTTGCTGTTACATGATTTTAAACAAAAAGCTGAGGTTAATTTCGAAGGATTTTATCATGCGGTGTTTTAAAATGGAAACGTCTACAACAGCTGTTGTCGACTTTAATTCGAATATGTCTGGGGTCAAGCCGAGCCGAGCCAACACGGGAAAGATTATGCATGAAAATGGGTAACGCGACATAAAGATGTGTCAATGCAATTTTTTTATCCTCATTCAAAGCGTATTGTTGTGTTAAGTCTTTGTCGTTCTGGGGCCGGCTTCCCGCTCGCCTCCCTCCGGGCTGTTGGTTGTTGTTGTGGGCGCGGCCCCTTTCGAGGGTGTGCACCCTTCCTTTTTCGCTCCTGTGTGGTCCTGGTTCCCTCAGTCATTAATCTCTAATAGTATACTCGAGAGAGTGAGAGTGTTTGAAAGTATTTAAACTGTCGAAATTGACTGATTATAACACACATGTTTACCCAGCCTGGAACTACAGTTTGAGTGTCAAATAGATTAGAAGGTGCTTTGCACTATATACATAAGTGGTATAATTACAGAAAAGTCGATACTTTGTATTGGAAAACATATAGTATAAAGTTGTATGATACATTTTATTTTATTTATTCATTTATATTTATTTATTTTATTTTACACATTCATTTTGCATGCTTTTTTTCCTATACTGTTGTAATAATGGCTGGTTTTTTGCAATTGTTTAAAAAAATTTGCAAAATGACTTAAGCCTGGTGCTACTGGACCCTCGTCTGTTTGGTCCTTGTCCTTAAGAAGTTGTCCTATTGTCCTCGTATGTAAAATTGTGCCTAATGTAAAAAATGTCTTAGGCATGGGCACATTTAAACGGTTTGATCCGTTTAAACGCGTTTAAACGCGTAATCGGTTTGGAACCCTTTAAACGTGTACGGGTTCAAAAAACGCGGTTTTCGAATCGTTTAATGTTTTCTACGTTTAAACGTTTAAACGCGTTTAAACGTTTAAACGTTTAAACATAAATTAACATAACCATAAAGCAACATAAATTCGTGACAGCTGTGTACTAACAGGCCCGCAAGAGTGAGATTTTTTATAGTTACAGCTACGCTTTTTTCAGTTGATATTTCTTTCGTTTTCTTTTTCGTTTTCGTTTTCCTTTCGTTTTCCTTCAATTTCTTACTTTCTTTTGTTTTCGTTTTCTTTATCTGTCAATTTTTGACAGCCTGCCCAGCATGCCCTTTGGAGCCGACAAAGGATCTAGTAGCAGCTGAGGTCAAGCACAAGTGCACTCCAAAACTTTTTCAAAAAGGGTGCCGTCAAAAATGTGTTAAATATTTATTTAATGATGAGTTTAACTTTCAAGTGTCACTTATACATTGTTCAAAATTTTTGTCTGCTAAGTCAACTTTACTATTTATTTTACTATATATTTTATAAGTTGCGTCAATTTTTGAATTTTCAGGTTAGAAATTTAAATTTTAAATTCTTACTTTTTGTACTAATATATATCTTATAGTGCATCCTGTCAGAGAGTCAGTATTGTATCAATTTGCGCTAATTTATTACTTTTATTTTATTTCAATGTACGGTTAAGTTTGCAAAACAATACATATATTATATAGCTATATACCAACTAACGAAAGTCTACTTAAAAGTGACACCCCCCCCCCCCCGTCATGTAAACATTTGAATAAACAAGCAGCATGCAGCTGCCTTCATTTGTCTACTGCTCGTCAAATTGTTCAGAACTTTGTTGCGCAAGCCGAAAAAGTTGGCTTCGCTTCAATTCACTTTCGTTTTCGTTTTCTTTTTCGTTTTCGTTTCGTTTTCGTTCATTTTAGTGTCTACTGAAAAAAAGCGTAGCTGTAAGTAACCATTTTGATTGGCTGACTAATTGACAGAACTGAAACGTTGAGCAGGTTTTAATTTTGCTCGGGGACACAGAATCAGGTATTATAGTTACTTGCATACAGCAGTATAATGCTCAGTCACAAGTATGAATTATAAATGTGACAACTTCATCACGAATCTCCTGATTTTGCTCTAACAATTGTCACAATGGTAAGACTTGTAAAGTTGAACAACAGGCACCTCAGGAAGTATGACTAATTCTTTCACAAGACTAGAACAACCCATAAAACGGAAGCTGTATGACCGTTTCCAATTTCTGCTTCTGATTGATTTGATTAAGCTAACAGTCGCGTACTTTGTATATTTTTTACATTTTAATTTCTTAAGTTTATCAAGTATTGATGGAGTTATATGAAGCATATGCGTGTGTCTTTCATTGGTTGTAATTATGCAATAGTTACCCTAGTTACCCTTGAACTCTTGAAGTCTTGTATTCGTAAGTAATAACTTGAAACATGAATAAAGCAATGTATTTTCTGGATGTTCTTATGTACCAGCATTGGCTAAGAGCAATTAAAAATATTTTTAAAGTCACTAAACACAAGCAATTTATTGCTACTTAGAACTATTACTTACAACTATTACCATACTCTTCCAACTATCACTTTAATTACTTGCAACTATTAAATTAAATTATTTGAATTATGTAATAATAAACGTAGCTTCAAATTCCTTATAAACATTGGTAAATCGTTAGTCAAATCGCTGACAATAAAACTGTTCATAGAACGTTTTTATCAACTGATAGAAAACAGTTGCAAAAATGATATATGACTGTTAAAAAAATGCCTGGCAGAAAAATCAACAAAAAGTTTTTTAGCCCGGCCCGGCCTGGCCCGTTGGCAGTAAAAAGGGTCAATGAGCCGTAGACTCTTATACTGCGGTCAAATAATGTTACTCGTACCAGTGGCGTACAAAAAAAATTAGGGGATGGCATTTCAATTTCTTTTCAATGGGTAAAAAAGCACTTAAAACGCTTAAAACTATTAAATACGCATTACAAATGCAAGATCACTATACCACCAAGTTGCTGGGGTATGGGCCTGGGGCGGCAGCCTTCAAAAGCAAGACTGGAGATTTTTTTAATTTTTAGACTGAATTTAGTCAACTGGAAACGTATCTGAATTTTTTTGATAGAAAAAGTAAACAAGCAAAGCCCAATGCAAAATGGGCGTGGAAATGACAAACTTACATTATCACTTTGTGAAATGTAATCTGCTGCGCAGTAAATAATCATAACATTAGGAGATTGTATGAATTATACATCGAATCGACAATTGTAAGAATGTGTCTTGTAACTGTGTACAGCACACTGTTTTTTATATATAATTTCAGATCCCGTTTTCGACTTACGCTTAAAATATTTGATATGACGTATTTTTTATGCTTAAAACAAACGCCAATTTTGTTTGAATTCTGTACAAATGCTGAACTAATTTTTGTTCACAAACGATGCTGTGTATGTAGTAGCGCCATGCTTATCAGAGTAGTGCATGTGAGCTGACGAATTTTGACATCTTGACAGATTTGACATCTTGTCTATGAGTGCGTTCACGTGTAAGTATAAATTTGTTGGAAAAACTTAAAAAATTTTACGTAGGGAAGCTGTGTATGTGTGTGACTACATATTATTATGTGCGTGAGACAGTGAACAGTTTAAGATCGGTTTTATAAACTGAGACAAACATAATTGGCAATTTGTAATGCAATAAAATGTTTGCCAAACTTATGTCTGCTTCATGTTGCTGCAAAAATTATTGCTGCAGTGACTTCACGAGGATATGCAAATGAAATTTCTTATTTGCAAATTTGTGTAACAGTATGTACAGATTCACCGCTGACAACCGCATACCAAACAGCTGCCGTAACAAACACATTGCGCGCACACACTCACGCTCACATAGAACCGCACAATCAACGGCCTGTTGAGCTCAACGGGCCGTTGAAATTTTTATAAAATTGGGCCCAGGTATCAGTCTTAAAAAATGAAATTTATGAAAAAAAACTGTTGAGCTACAGTTTGCAGCCAGAAATAAACAAAAAATTCAGTTACCAAATAATCAAATAGTTTGATGAAAGATCATAAAAGTATAGTACCCTCATTTCGACAAAAATCCTTCTAGTTTATACAAATAGGCTCTTTTTGAGATGAAGAACCCTCTATTCTGAGCAAAAGACCCTTTATTTTAGCTACAAAACCCTGCATTCTCAGCATAGAATCCTTTATTCAAGGCAGACTACCCTTTACTGTAATAACCGTAGCGGAACACCAGAACGGTATAAGACCAATGGACATCGGATTACGGGTTCAAGCTTCCCCGAAAGCATCAAAATCTTGATTTTTGACTGTTTGGACCCCTTGAGAATGGTAATATGGAAATCATCAAGGTGCCTGGAGGGTCTGAGACAAAAACAGACCTATGACTTTGGTTCAGGGGTCACATTACTCCAAAGTTGTAAATGAGAATCGGAGGCTTAGGCGTACGGTCAAATTCTTTGATTCGCGCTCTGCGCATTTCTCATTGCCACCATTAGTCCCCCGGTTCAGAGTTTTTATCATAAAGAGCATAAAAAATTCATTTTCGAGTAATTGACCCCTTTGGACCCCGCAGAGAAGTATTCTGATGGAGCTGTTGGGGGACCAGAGCTCCTAACTAAAAAATCTGGATTTGTGTTCAGAACCTCAGATTACCCGTAGCTACATCAGATTCCGAAAATTGAAATTGAGTATCCCATTTGACACCCTCGGGGATGTCATGGCAGAAAGTGTCAATCCTAAAATTTGTCCCTTTGGACGCTTTTATTCAAAATATTGTGTATAGGGTCACAGTTTTATTTGAATAAAAGTGATCCTCGTACACTATTATCTGGATTAAAGTGTTCCCTTTTGGAATTATCCCCCCTTCCCAGACACAATTATCCGGATAAAATGTTCCCCGGACAAAAATCGGAAAAAAATTTCGTGGCCAAAAATCTGAAGGTGTACGTGTTCCTCATTAAAGATAGGACGTAAATAGAAAATAAAAGATAAAAAATAGTTTTTAACAAGCTAAGTTTTCGGCAAAAGAATTCAATAAGCATCAAGCATTAACACTGTTAAGTAAACGGCCATCGTAAACCGGTTGGGCCAGTTAATTTTATTTCTTAATTTGCATATTTACCATGAAAAACCTATCCTTTTGCAGCCATTGAAACTGCAGAATTTGAGCCCAAACGAAGTCAAAACTTGGAAGGTAGGTATTAAGTAAAGATTAATAATAATTACCGAACAGCATGTTTGCTCATGCATTATCGCGAATTGATCTTTAAGTTCTATTTCAAATATAGGCGCCAGTTTGGTGACTATGTTATTTATTTTCATGACGTTATAACAATATCGCGTACAAAACAGAATCGCATACCAAACAAAACAAAGATGTGCCAGTTTGGATGCACGCAGAACTATCTTTGATTTCTAATATATCATGATTATTACTAGCCGTGAAACATCAGAACTGACTGGTCGAGTGGTTAGTTTGTTAGCTTCGTAACCTTCAGGTGATGTTGTCGATTCCTAATTGATAACTTTTACTCAGACGTTTGCATTTTCAAAGTGCCTTCACAGAAACCTCTGAAGCAGCAACACACTGATTGTACAAGGCGTTTTAGTTGTGACAGATGCACAGCTACGGTAACAGATGTGTGAAACACACTCCGCATATTAATACTTTAACGCTAGAACTGTGTTAAGATACCAGAATCAAAATTAAAGACCTGTTGGGCTGTGGCCCAACAGGAAAAACATAAAAAGGTTATGTATTTGTAGATATTTGGCACTTTTAACGAAAATAATCCAACTAATTGATTAACTTTTAAGCTAAGTTCATAATTTCATAATAGTTTCTCAGTTACGTAATTTTGCCGAAATTTTGTCAAATCTACAAATAATATTTTACAATCTACATATCTTTTTCCTGTTGCGCCACGCGCAACAGGTACTTTATACTTGGTTTGTATAGAATTTGCAGAATCTTCAAATAGACAGACTTTATACCTGTTATTTCCGGTAGGTTGACTTTCTAGTGTTAAATAACACTGTAAGGCCTTCCCTACCCTTCCAGTGTTAGTAAATAACACGAGAAAAGCTGTACCTCTCGCTCTCAGAATACTGAGTATACATACTGAATGCAAAAACTGAGAACCGGTGGGGTTTCGAACCCCCAATCTTCTGACTTTAAAATCAGATGCTCAGCAAATGCTTAACGCACTACCACCTGAGCCAACCGGTCTTGACTGTCGAAGATCTTAGTTATACAAAAGTCAAAACTGAAAACCGCAATCATTTACTTCTTTATTAGTTTCTTTTTCAGACGTTAGTCATATCTTTTAAAATTGTATGTTAACAGTACAACATAGTGTATCAATAGTAGAAGGACGTTATAATGTGATTTTCTACTTCACTGAATCGTATTAAAAGTTTTTTAGACACGATTTGTATTTGTAAGTCGGTGGTCGAGTCGTACGATGTTCTTGCTTTGGGTGAGAGAGGTCCCCGGTTCAAACCTTGGTTGATAAGAATATTTATGTTTTTCTAAATCAAAGTTTTGCGAAAAATAGATGAACTTGATTTTTTCTGTCTAGAAACTTTTGTCTATAGAAACAATTGTCTATTTTTGGACATTCCAAACCTTCTTTATGATTTTTCCAAATTTTTTAGTTTTCCAGTTTTCACACGAATTGTGAAGGCAACGGGTCGAATAACGATTTGTGTCGGGTCCTGTACTCCTTTAAAGGTCCCGTAACCCAAATTATTTCGGGTCGTAAACCTGGCGCTGGGTTAAAATTTTGAACTTTAGGTCTAGTTATAGCAAAAATCGGGACATACTAGTGATTTTTAAAAAGATTTTGCCATTATGCCTTGAATTCAAAGCTATTTTGCGGCTATTTTTTAAGTTTAAAAATAAAGATGCTTCAATTTAGTTTTATAGTTTTTTCTGAGTGATGTGATTAAATTTCCATTTAAATCAACCAAACTGCACATAATGAGTAATGACTCATTCGGTCGAAAATGCTGCTATTTTTGCCCAAAGCTACCGCCACCAAAGCAACAATATGAGCTCAAAAAACTAAAAAGCATAAAGCCGACTGCATTTGGGACTCTGCGTACTGGGGTGACTTGAAGCTTTAGGTTTTTTACATTTACCGACGTGTGGTCACTGGTCACAGCACAAGATTAGCTAAAAGAATTAACTCTAATTCTGGCAGAGTATCATGTTCTTCCAATGATGCACTCTTGTACTGTTAATAGTCACTTTTGCTCGCGATTAATTTTTACTGCGCAACAGGCCTAATGTTGTCAATCGTTCACCCTTCTCACTCACTATATCTACGGTATTGTAAATCACCATTGACACTAAATTAGATTTATTGAAACATATTTAAATATAGTAATGAAAACTGCTGGTGTAATCAGTTGATTACAAAAACCGTATCTTCTACAAGTTCAAGCACAAGTTGAGTAAGTTCGCCTTTGGCGATAGTCCGCCGAAGATAAAATTATACGTCATAGTTGTCCGCTTTCTATTAATCTTTGTAGCGTTGCTCGAAATTGGACGGCTGTTTTTCGAGGTTGCTTTTGAATATCGATTTCCTCTTTGTCAGGAGAATTAGTTGTACTGCAATTGTCTTTAGTTGCTAACTCCAAAGGATATAATAAAGTCAGAGGACGAACAATAGTATTTCGATTAGGCAGTTTAATTTGTGCGGATCCAATTTTTCCGTCATTACTTTCAAATAATCGTAAAATTTGACCAATACGCCACTTCCCGCGAGGCATTGAATCTTTTACTTAAACTATATCTCCTATTGTAGGTAATTTTGTTGACAGAATTCTGGGTTCTTTTAGTTCAAATTGTTTTCTTTCTCGTAAATTTGCTAAATATGCAGATTTCCACTCTATCCAAAACTTCTGCAAGACCACTTGACCCTGTCTCCAGATTGTTTGCAAAATTTTAGCAGAATCTGGCTTGTTACGAGGTAGAAAGTCTGGATCACCAATGTCGTATTGTAAATCAATTTCATTCTTTAGCGGGTTTAAGCAGGTAAAATGCCATGGAGGCAGAACTATACTGTCTTCGATATTAGATCCAACATATGTTAACGGCCGCGAATTGACTATATTTTCAAATTCAGCAAAGATAGTTGAAATTTGGTCTAAGGATAAATTTTGTCTTTGTGCAGCTTTTCTCAAACATTTTTTAACAATTCCTACCATTCTTTCGTACACACCACCCATCCACGGTAAAAATTCTTTAATATACATCCATTGTATGCTTTCATTTGCTAAAAAATTTTGCGTTTTTGGGCTCCAAATAGCTTCCTCAACACTTCGTTGGATAACTTTGTCAACTAGTGTAAATTGTTTTGCATTGTCTGACAAAACTTTAATTGGTTTTCCACGTCTTGCCATGAATCGTCTTAGAGCTAGCAAAAAACTTTCGGCTGACATATCATGAACTATTTCCAAATAAACCGCTCGGGTAACAAAACAGGTAAAAATGACACCCCACATCTTTTTCTGATGATTCATTACACTGACGTACAGGGGACCAAAGTAGTCAATACCTGTATACGAAAACGGATGACTTGGTGTTATTCTTTCTTTCGGTAATGGCGCCATTGGTGGCATCTTATATGGTCCTCCATCTTCTCGACAGCACACGCCACATTTTCTGATTTCACGCTGAACTTCAGATCTACCTCTAGGTATCCAGTACTTATTTCTCAAAGTGTTCAACGTATGACTTGCACCACTATGAAACAAACGAACATGGATGTCCTTAATAATAAGTGCTGTGAATGGATGTTTTCTTGGTAATAGTATTGGCTGATGAGTATTCAGGTTTGAAAATCGTCCATGACAACGCAGTCTTCCGTTCTCATCTTTTTTTAACCCCAGTTGCTGTGTCATAGTTTTAATTTCTTTTTCGTCGCTAGTTTGTAGCATTTGTATTTGAGTATATTTTTCCCATAGCTGCTTAGCTTTTTCCAATTCTGACGCTGTCAATTCTTTACAATCACTTGATAATTTTTGTGATTTTCTCACAAACCGTAAGCAATAACTTGTGACGCGTAGTAGTTTCGTTAATGATGAATAATTTACGAGTTCAATATTAAAGGGGGTTCCAGCTAGTTCTATCCCCACCAGGCCAGTTTCATAAAAAACAGTTGTTTGTTTAGGATTAATATTATTTTCGCCTGTTTTATCTACTTGTAAATCGTAGTGATGTATGCGAGGCCATTGATTTATATCATTTTTTAACCAAATTGGGCCATTCCACCACAAAGAACACTTACACTATTCGTCTGCAGTTAAGCCTCGAGTCGCCAAATCTGTTGGATTCTGTTGACCAGGTACAAATTGAAACTTTATGTCCTTGTGTTTCTTAATTTCCGTGACTCGATTGTTTACGAAAACGGGAAGTTTGTTCTCTGTTTTTATCCATTGCAGGGCACACTGGGAATCAGACCAAAGGTATTTTTGCTTAATGGGCAATCGAATTTGCTTTTCAAGAAACTGCAAGATACGTGTCGCAATCACTATTGCAAGGAGTTCTAATCTTGGGATAGATAATTTTCTGACCGGAGCTAATCTTGATTTCGCAAAAACAAAATGAACGCTGGTCGTAGTATTAATGCTGCTTTCAACTCTGAGATAGACGACAGTACAATAGCTTTGTGCTGAGGCGTCACAAAAGGCTATTAGCTCATATTTGTCTGTGCTTGAGGCTTGAATCAAAAATCGTGGAATTTTCAACATGGTGACAACTTTCTGAATATCTTCTGAAATTTTCTGATACTCAGACACTTTTTTATCGGGCAAATTTTCATCCCAGTCATAGTTGTCTATCCATGTGCTTTGTAAAAATATTTTCGCTCGTATTGTCACCGGACACAAGAATCCAAGTGGGTCAAATATAGATGCAATTTGTTTCAACATTGTTCGTTTTGTAACAGTGAATTGGAGATTAGGAAGTTTTGATTCCCCCGATATTGAGAATGTGTCCGATTTCAAATTCCAATTTAGACCTAACACTTTAACATCTTCTCCCGAAATTCTATCTTCTTCTGGTAAACGTTGCAAAAATTCGGTACTGTTTGACGCCCATTCCCTTAAATTCATAGATGCCATTGAAAATGCTGTTTTGGCATCACTGTAAAAATTCACTGCTTCGACTAACGATTTTGCTCCAGTTATTACATTATCCATATAAACGTTCCGTCGGATTTTTTTGCAAACTTGGTTTTCAATTTTGCCAAGATGATAATTAACTGTTTGTTCCAGCTAACAAAAAAGGGCTTGATATTATTCCGAATGGCACTCTGGCGAAGCGATATTCTTGGAGATTATCTTCAATTTTTGGAACTGTTGGGTTTTTTAGCCAGATAAATCTTGTAACATCTCTATCCTGTTCTTGCAAACCGATTTGTAGAAAAGGTTTTTCGATGTCTGATATGATTCCTATTTTGTTCAATCGAAAGCGAATTAATAAACCACATATATCACCCAGAATGACAGGACCGCAATACAGACATTCATTGAGACTGTAATTGGTTGTTTTTGTTTTCGCGGAGGCATCATAGACGATCCTCACTTTAGTCGTTACTTTGTTTGGCGTGATAACAGCATGGTGTGGTATATAATGTGTTTTTTCTTTAGTTTTACAATTTTCTACAGGTTCTATTATTCCTTGTCTCAACTGATCTTGTATAATTGCGTCATATTTTTCTAGTAATTCTTTATTGCCGCCAAGTTTCTTCAATAGTGACTGCAATCGCCCTAAGGCCAAAAGATAGTTGTCAGGAGAACACAAAGACGGATCTCTCCAGGGCCAGTTTACATAGTATCGGTCATCCCGAAATTGAATTGTTTCATTAAAAATTTTTAAAACAACAGCATCGGCTTCTTGTTTGGTTGATGGATTTTGAATGCCGATTGTTTCCAAATCCCAAAAAGTTTCTAGTTTCGGATTAATCCCTATGGATTTTTCCACGGGAGTCCAACCTTGTCCACAGGCAATTTCTATGGGTCCTCCTTGTGTCAGTGTAAGCATCGATACTATAGCTCTTTCACTTTCTGCTCTTTCCGCTTCTTTCGTGCGGCCAGTTAGAATCCAGCCTAGATGAGAACCCAGCAGGAACAGTCCTTCGCCTAAATCGACCTTTTCGCCTGTGATTAATTCCAGATAGTGGTCAGCACCAATCAACATATCTACTTCTGTGCTTTCAGCCAACTGCGGTATTGTATCTGCCATCTTGAAATTTTTTAGCAATGTCGGATTCTTTATTTTTACTGCAGGGCGTTGAATTTTTCCCGTGATTGTTGGAACAATATTAACAGACAAATTTTTGTTGTTTTCGTTTAGTAATTTAAGCGAAATTATAGTAGTTGCTGATTGAAGTTTTTTAATTTTGTCAGAACCAAATGTGACGACAGATAAATTGTCTTTCCCACCTTCTTTAAATTGTAGTTTAGTAGCTAATGATTTTGTTATATATGACCTGTGACTAGCAGAATCAAACAAAATTTTGACAGGATATTGTTTATCATGATTGACCGGACTTTCTGCAATTGCGTTAGCAGTTTGTAGAAAAATACGTTCTCCTAGGCTGAGCAAAACATTTTCTTCAGTAACTTCAGACTCAGGTTCAAGCTCCGAATCAGTGAGTTCTGTTACGGTTAAAGTCGTATTTTGTCTATCAGTAAACTTGCGTGGACATAAACTTCGGTGATGTGATCCAATAACACCACAGTGATAACAAGGTCGTTTTACTGGACAGTTATTCATAGTATGGTTTTGATTTAAGCATACTAGACATCGCCCTACTAGTTTAGATTTTCGACTCGCAACTGTAGTGTACTTGTTACATTCGTCATAATAGTGCTGTCCATTACAAAAGATACATCTTACAGGTGTACTTTGTTTTGGGTTGATAGAGCTAGAAACCAGAGCTTCAGTTGTCGACTTAGCCACAAATTTGTTATTTTTGGGCTGAAAATCGCGATCCAAAAAATCACATTGCTTATTAGTTTGTCGGTTTGCGACTTCTCTAGCCACTATATAATGCTTAATGGCTAGTCGCAAATTTTGAACAGACCAAACCTTTTGTTCATTCTGTTCCTCTAAGCGAGTCAGAACTTCCTTCGGGAATTTTGACTTTATTAAGGTAATAAACTGTTTGTGATTAATATCTTCATCGAGAGCTGATAGTGACCGAAGATGTCGCTCAATCTCGTCATACGTATTTCGCAATTTATTCAAAGTAAAACTACTTGGAATCGTGCTGTATAGCGCAGTGTAGTGGGCCTCGATAATCACATCAGTGGAACCGAATCTCTCTTTTAAAAGAATTATGGCTTCTCGATAGTTTTCTGGAGTTTGTTGAAATCCAGCAATGACTTTCAAAGCGTCACTGTGCAATTTGGATTTCAAGTAACTGAATTTTTAAATTTCTCGAATGGCTGGATTCGAATGTAGAGCAATATCGAAGCTATTCCAAAATTCGCTCCATTGAAAAATATTTTCGTCAAAGGTTGGCAGTTCCAGTTTAGGCAATTTAGCAGTACCTTGTCCGTGTCCAATTTTTCAACCCTTGCATAGTTTGTGATAGGTCATTATTACTGCAGTTAGTGTTACTTTGACTCAATGACAGAATATTAGCATTTTGAACTGTTTTTTCAATTTTAGCTAGTCTGGCTTCAAGTCTGGCTATAGTGGCGACAATTTCGCCGTACAATTGTTTATCTAAATCAATTTTCGTTTGAAGTTGCTGTTCTTCAGCATCATCATGAGTTTCCAAACTGTAGACATCTTTACAAATACCGTCAAAAATTTCCAATTCTTTCTGAATCTGGATATGACTTGTCTGTAGTTTTTAAATATAGTCGTCGACTAGACCAGTGACATTGTCAGTTTCTGGCAGTAGATCATTGGCTGATGCTAAATGTTGACGCAGACGTCGTTTTACTGGAGCCTTTCTCCTCCGATTTGCAGTGTTACTCATTCTTTTAATACTCTGCTACCATATATCTACGGTATTGTAAATCACCATAGACACTGAATTAGATTTATTGAAACATATTTAAATATAGTAATAAAAACTGCTGGTGTAATCAGTTGATTACAAAAACCGTATCTTCTACAAGTTCAAGCACAAGTTGAGTAAGTTCGCCTTTGGCGATACTCACTGGATTACTTTTGCAGTAAACTTTTGCTTGTTCCTGTTGCGCCACATGTTCTTCCAATGATGCACTCTTGTATTGTTAAAAGTTACTTTTGTTCGCGATTAATTTTTACTGCGCAACAGGCCTAATGTTGTCAAACGTTCACCTTGCTCACTTATGGATTATTTTTGCAGTAAACTTTTGCTTGTTACTTTTATGTTTACTTTGATCCTTCATCTTTACAACATGTGACACTTGTATCGTAATACTTTTGTCTGGGAGGGGCGACGATTTTATCAAAAAAACACGCTTTTATACGGGATAGTGTAAAGCAAATTTTATCAGGGATAGATTTATTAACGGCAGTTCCAGGGGGACCTAGAGAAAAAGCGCTATATGCGATATTTTTTTAAATATGGGTAGAACTTCCGTAGAAAAATGGCCACGGGGATTCGACTCACCCATCCCTAGTTTTCTAGCATAGCGCTCTACCAACTGGCCTATTGGTGTTTGTGTTAATTTTCTTTATATAGTGATGCTAAACTTTGCTATCGCTTATATGTAGCTCGCTTATAGCACCTGTGGGTATTATTTGCGCTATTTAAGCGCTATTTTGTTCTATTAGCGAATTTATTTCAATTTTTTGTACATTTTACTACGTATACGATCCCTCAATAAACAAGAAGCTTATCTTATAAATATATAACGCCGTAATTAAATGTAAATTTAGAATTTATAATATCGCTACCCCCATTTATGACAACTTACACTCCGGACTCTGAACTCTATTCGGCTAGAGCTGACACGAAGGTAATTAAGGGATTAAAATTTGATAAAATGAGACGCTATTTTATAAAATGAGACGTTTTATAAAATGAGACGGTCTGCTTTTGGAGAGGCAATTATTTTGGGTCTTATGAGACCCAACGGTTAAAAATGCCGTTCCAAAACCTCCTGATTAAACGGACTTAACTTCTAGCGCGCTGCTTTTTAATCGGACTAAACGGACTTAACTATGCACGCTAATGTTAAGCGTGCATGTTAAGTCCGTTTAATCCAGTGGTAGTTTTGGAATGGGGTCAGACTAAAATTAAACCGCTGACTTACTTTAACTCATTTAGTCCGTTTTGTCCGATTTGTCATTCCAAAACCTCAGACTAAAATAAGTCCAGTCCGTTTAATCCGGTAAAGGAATAGGCCCTAAGTGTGGAGGATAGTTGAAGTTGGTTCCATTTCTTGCTTAAAGTTTGCTCAATTTTTGCACTAGATCCCCGTTTCCGATAGCGATCTATGTAGTTAAACTTATTATTTGCGACAAATTTGCGCCACAGCTCTGTATCAACTACTGTTATTTTAATAATGGAATGTATTTTTAATATTAATATAAATACAATTCGTAAAATATTTTTAATTTAATATTAATATAAATAATGTTTGCAATTTATTTTTAATTTAATATTAATTTAAATATGATTCCTGAAATATTTTTAATTTAATATTAATAGAAATAAAATTCTCAAATTATTTTTAATTTAATATTAATAAAAATATTAATATTAAAAGTATTTTAAATACTGACTTTTAATATTAATATTAATTATTAAAATAACGGTAGACTATGAACATACCTGTAGAATGCACTGAAACTGAACATGATTTACTTGCATTTTCCCTTATAGTGCATTAAACGAAATAGCCAACAGCGTAAAATGGGTACAAAGGGTGAATTTCTTACTTTAGTTGTCTAAGACGATTTAAAATGTGCCAAATTTTGCTGTATGAACACAAAAATAGTTTTTCGCGCCAGCATGTCCAAATTAGATTTAGCTAAATATGAATTACGCATATGGCAAAAAAGAAAGTTTTGTCAAAACCTGTGTCTAAAAGCTAAAAACCTGTTAGTTTAGCTATCTTCCAACATTTGGACGAGTCAACTTTGTATATGATAACAGCAAAAGTGATTTTCACTTGCACGTCGAAACTATGACTAGACCAGTTGAAAAAAATTAGGATTATTGACCAAAAACACAAATTTTTTTCTTACAAAAACAATAGAATACATAAAATTAAATCCGGTTAGGAGAGAGGGTAATTAACATCAAACTATTTTATGGTGTGTGGTTGCTTAATTAGCAATGATAAAAAACAAGTAATAACAAAACAAAAAAACATTTCCCAAAATGGGCTGAGCTTCTTTCCCGCTGTCTGTCTTTTTCATACTTACTGTATCGTACATTATGCATCTTAGTTTAATACCAAGAATAATCCTAACTACACTGCGTACCATTATCTACCACCTAGTTTCTTTTTAGCTTATCTAACTATACGTACAAAAATCAATGCAGAATGTCAATCATCTCACTGCATCGAGCAATTTGACTCAAAAGTAATGATCTGAGCTGACAGATGTGGGGGCACCTACAAACCGTGGCAAAAAATGTGTGAGTGAGGGGACCCCACTAATTTCCAGGTCACCTGCCAATTTTTTTCAATATTTTTTGGGTAAAGCGTGACCTGCCGTTTAAAGAACTTAAGCTCAGGATAGATATGACCGTGAAAATTTAACATTAAGGCCAGTTTGCCAGTCAGCTTCGCTCGATAAAAAAGTAGGTTACATATTTTTATTTATAATTATTTTAAAGTAATGCTTTTGGTTGCTACAAACGGACAGTAGCTAAAATAAAACAACTTTAACAATAGAATGAAAAGCAATGGAACAATAAATACAGCAGTAAATCACCTATTTTTAATATTCAAGAAAAAACCGTATTATAACCATCACTAAATTTAGCTCTCAATTTTCAGGCAGCATGACTTCTGCAATATCTTTACACCCATCCAGCTCAGCTATTTTTATCTCTGTCATTGCATCGTCGAAACACTCGTCGTACAAAGCAGTGTCACCTTCTTCGCATCTAAATTGATAATATGCACACAATATCAACACAAGTATAGGTTGACGATGCAGAAGGCACGCAGCCATTTAAACGCACCGTTACGTGAAGCGCCCAGTGCATTGACGAGTGAGCGCAGCGCATGAGTTTTATGCACGTGGGCTTCACGTGCCAGTGCAGATTGTAGTTGCTGAGTGCACACTACGAAGTATAACGTACTTATATTATGCCGGTTTTGAAATATACAGTGTAATAAGTCGATAATTATGATGCACGCCTACAGCAGTGCAATAACTAGATTCTAAATACAAGCTGTGAATCTAGCAGCGTGCACTTAGGGTCTTATCCAAAATTGGATTTAGCGGATTAGATTAAATCAATTTTGCGAATCCGGCATCCGGCATTAATGCACAGCAGAAAATAAAAATATCCGGCTGAAATTTTGCCATGCACGTTTGACATGCATTATTTAGAAGTGTGCTAAGTTTCAGCCAACGTGCACTTGATGCTGCGTTATTGGCGAATTAAAGTTAAATCTAGTCCGATAAATCCAAATTTGGATAAGACCCCAAGTTATTGACGTTAGTTATCGCACCAGCTTTGCAAGTCAGGTATGATATAATAACGTAATATTGTATTAACTTTTGTTTAAGCAAGAAATTAATTAGTTTAATTTAAAAAATATTTGCATAGATTAAAATTTAGCTGTTTATATGGGGTCCAAGAAATGCCATAGGAGCTATGTATGTAAGGCGCGCTTGTTAGCAGCCAAAATACATAATCGTCGTTGCAGCTTGATTTTAGTATACTCTGATAATGAGTTAACATTGGACCTCGCGACAAATCTATAATAATAGAGACTTTTTCCAGCGCTCCCCTGCTCCTAGCAACCCATAGCCGTTGTGACAGCCCTTCATTGGCCCAGTAGCTCAAACGGTAGAGCGTCGCTTTTTGGATCTCATTCCAAAAAATGTAACAGAAAAAACTACATTCAGCACATGATATGTGTCCGTACGTTAAATTTCTGTAAATTTTAAACCAACCAACACCTTTACTTACATTCTTTCGGTTTCGTTCATATAGTTCATATTGCACTTTTCCATGCGAGAAACTAGCGAATTTCTGCAGCCGCTGAGTATTTCAGGATTTATCACAGTATCTAGTTTCTGCATTATGGTTTCTCCTGGATAGTAGACGCAGCTAAACACATGTATTTATGCCTGGATTTAATTTAAGTTTGTTTATTTCTAAAGTAAGAAACATAAACTCAAAAAAAATTTGAACGCAAAAATTTATATGCCATGTATTTATATGTTGTATATTTAGGGTCCCACCCTTGTTGACCTAGCCATTTTATGTTCAGTTTGGCATTGAGTTTATAGTCACATTTAGTTGTCATAGTGATGAGCGCGCAACTGAACCTGGAAGCTACACGTTTAGTTGTTATTTTAGGAACTCAAGTTTAGTCTAAAAAGTAGTTTAATTATATTCTAATTATGTTTCGAATTATATTCTGAAA
>JASANF010004679.1:0-18115 GCA_030248245.1 Trissonchulus sp. WLG1_4 | reverse complement strand
GTACATAATAGGGAAGAGTATGACACTCTTCCCTATCCTAGCTAATCGGCTCGGACGATGCTCCGGCCGAAATAGCGCTTTTACGCCTTGATTTCAGGGGGGGGTACCCCCCCCTCGAATCATGACGTCTTGATTTCAGGGGGGGGGACCCCCCCCTCAAATCCGGGAAGTGTCTTGATTTCTGGGGGGGGGGGGTACCCCCCCCCTCGTTTCAGCACACTGCCAGCGCAAATTCGGTGGTGTCTTGATTTCAGGGGGGGGTACCCCCCCTCGTTTCAGCACACTGCCAGCATGAAATCTATGGTGAGCTGGTAACGTGCTGAAACGAGGGGGCCCCCCCCCTGAAATCAAGACATCACCGTGGCAGTGTGCTGAACCAGGGGGCCCCCCCCCCTAAATCAAGACACCACCGATTTCGAGCTGGCAGTCTGCTGAAACGAGGGGGGGGGTACCCCCCCCTGAAATCAAGGCGTAAAAGCGCTATTTCGGCCGGAGCATCGTCCGGGCCGATTAGCTAGGATAGGGAAGAGTGTCATACTCTTCCCTATTATGTACTCTTGATAGTACCTATCCCTGGGACTGGGCCTAAGCCTGAATTGGAACCTATCCCTAAATGTGAGTATTTTTAGAAACACACACGTTGTTGAAAGACAGTTAAATGTAAAGTTATTTCCAAATGCTGATTTTTAGGAAAACGACAAAATCAAGGTCACGCCTTGCGTTTTGAGCCAAGAACTGAAATGTCCGCTGAAGTTTAATTTTGAAAATCTTGCCATATCCGCAAAGGAAAACAACCTGAATGCCGATTTTGAGAAAGTGAAAGGTTTCATTGGCCACTATCTGTCATCTTCCCTGATCGAATATGAGGTAAAATTTATTTGCAGGTTCGTCGTTGGTTAGAATTTTGTCATGAAAACAGTTGACAGGCTTAGTCGTGGAAACGTGCAAAGCTCATAAACATATAAATTTCCTAAGCCTACATAAGCCTCAACCTAAGCCCAAACTAAGCTTGTTATTAACTCTGGGACTAAGCCTAAGCCTAAGCCTAAATCCAACCATGAGCCGATAGCCTATTTGAGTGTTTTTGAATACACACACACACACACACTCACTCACACACACTCACACATGTGGACTGTGGAAGTGTGGACTGTGGAAGTGTGGACTGTGGAAGTGTGGACTGTGGAGCCTGTAAGGAAAGCAAAATGTTGTGGAAGGTAGACTAATACAATGCGAAGTCCACAACCAAAGTTACAGGCGATTTAAATTAATGAGTTTTTAACCGCCGAACAGAACACCAATGAAAATTAGGTTTAAAAATGCCATTCCTAAAAACTTTCAATGCATTTAATTTGAGCCTGGGTTATTTCACATTTTATTCTTTCTAAGCCTGGTTCATTCTTTTCCGTTTTATCAAAAGTACCTACACAATAGGAAGAGTGACACTCTCCGTGCGTCCCTGGGGCTTGCGTCCAATTATGTACTGTTTTTAGGGGTTTCAAGACCCTGTACTCAACATAAGGGGGGTACCCTCCTCAGTTGAGTGCATTACCGAAAAGCCTATGTTAGTGTGCTGAAATGAGGGCGGGTACCCCCTCAGATTTGAATGCAGGGTTTTGAATGAGGGGGGCTCTTCCCTTCTGAACATACAACAAATGGGCTATTTTGCGTTCGGCATTGGACGCAAGCCCCAGCCAGGGCATATAGGTGTACTCATACTCTTCCAATTATGTATTCTTCGCTTTATGAAGTTTGTTTTCCGTTATCAGTTTTCTTTTCCCAAAGTTGCAGTTTTGGCGAGAATCTTTGAACATTCGTGTGTGTTCCATTGTCAAAGTCCAATTGCTGTATAGTTTTTGGCTTCTCCCTGTTTGCATTTCAGGGAGACACGGATACAGATGCAGACGATTGATTGACAGAAACCTTTTGAACTATTTTGTCTATAGTATATTATGTTGAAATATTCTTGTTTGCATGATAAATAAACTAGTATTTGCTTATATTATTAATTTTATCACACAATATTAATTATTACCACTAAGCAAAATCCTGGGGTCGTAGCTATCCTCGAAATAAGCGGGAAACTTGGCTTACATATGTAACTGGTATATGCAAGGGTAAACTATTCTCGGGTATGTATTTACTAAAACCAATGTGTCTTGCTTGTGTCGGGTAGCATGTATATACAGCGCAAATAGCGAAGGGGGGAGTAGGTGGTGATTTTAGCTGGACAAAAGACTAGCGAAAATAGCGAAAATAGCGCTTACGGTTGGGGGGTAAAAACCATGCCTGTGTACGCGTACACGCTACATAGTGGCTCGCAGCCCCAAGCGTGTGCTCCAGGTGATACCAAAAAGTGCATAATAACAAGAGTATGACACTATACCCGTCTGTAGGACGTAGTCTAGTGCCGCGAACATGCTGCGACCATTATTTCTCGGAAAAGGACACAACTGTCCTAGGTGCCCCCTACACGTATGCAGGTAGGGTGGAACCGCCCCCTGCCCCGACAAATCAACCCAAAATTCTAAAATGAGGGGAACCCCAAAATTTTTTACAACTTACAAAATCACCCGGACACACATCCGCCACTAAAAACGCGTACCCAGGGCTCAGGGGTGATTTGAGGTTCTAAACACGAATTTGGGGTCCATTTTTGTCTACGTCTTAGTCTTACTCTGGAGTCTAGCTAGAGACCCAATTTACCGTTCAAAACTATCCGTTTTGGAGGTATCTAACTTTGGAGAATAACTTTACCATCCACCATTCACACTTCTAACATATTGGCAATCTGTTGTGAAAGTTTCCAACCGAAGCGTTACGTAAACGCAGTTATACCTAGCTCATTTTCTAGTTTACATGAGTGTCACCAATGAATCGCTACTGATCTTTCATGAAACCGGGCCCTGGGGGGGAATTTTGAACCGAGAACATTCCAATGACAGCCTTTGCTGGTAACCTTTCTGAACTTCACTACGTTAAGGGACTTCCTTTCCCATATTGCCACACCTTCCTGCATTCTGCAGGTGTTCTCAGAAGGGTGGGCTTGGTAAGTAAAAATATGTGCAATTGTTGTAAATGCTAATTAGGGCCTATGAGACTCTGGGGCTGTGGTGTAGTGGTAGAATTTTTGTCTTCGAAGCAAGCGGCACGGGTTCGATTCCCGGCGCGTCCATGTCCTTCTATCTAAATTGGGTCTCTTCTTTCTATTCAACACGATAATTAGGGTCGAAATTTTTTAACAATGTTTTATGGAAAATACTTTCTAAGGATTGTTTGGAATTCCAATCTCAAGGAGTTCAAACGGGTGAATTCTGTTATTCTCCCCACTGTTCGGCATTTGGAGTTACAGAGAACCGATTTTCAAAATTTTGGTAATCGTTGCGCTTAAGACTTTTTTCCTGGTCCAAAACCACAAAATTGTTTCTAGACAAAAAGCTCATAAGATCAAAAATACATATTTAAAGTTTTTTTAAGACAAATAAAACTTTTCCGTTTTTTCAAATGCATTTTTGACTGTACGAGGGGAAGGAGGACTGGTGCAGACTGCGGGTGTAGGGTAAAAAATTAGTCATTGTACTGAACTGCGAAAAGTGCTACCCCCAAATTAAAGCACATATAACTGGAGAGCATTAACAACTCAGTTTCAAAAATTGACTTTTTCGATGGTTTGAAAGAGTCAGAAACGTTGCTAGGCAAAAGCAAGATCCAATTCGAGTTCAGACTGTCAGAGGTTTCAAATATCCTGCAGTTTTAGGATATGAAAATCCCTCTTGCAGAAAAAACTCACATGGACACCCTAGTGGTACTGCAGGGGGTGAATAAATGGGAGTCTAGCAGGATCCTAGATAAAATTTACCTCTGGATTTGTGTTCAGGGACCAAAATTACCCCAAATGAAAAGCATCAATTTCAAAAAAATTACTTCGGTGACGGCGATGGTAAATTGGGTCCAAGGTAAAACGTAGACAAACATGAACCCCACCCAAATTAGTGCTCTGCTCAGCACCTCAAATTATCCCTGAGTAATGAGTACCAGTTTTCACTTCAAATAGTGGCGGCAGGGTGTCTCCGGGTCATTTTGTATGCTGTACAAAACGTGGCGGGGTCCCTCACATTTGGGGGTTATGCCCTGATTTGTGGGAGGGTGTCCCCACCCCCCCCCCCCCGGTTTGAAACCCACCACAGCTGAGACTGATCCGTTTATTCGTGTTAAGGGGCATCCCCTACAGTTGTGGCCTTTTTCGGGAAATAATGGTCGCAGCATGTCCGCAGCGGCCAAGCTGGGGTCCAGAAGAGTCGCATAGGTATATGTATGCTCTTTATTCACTCGTTTTCTTGGTGATACGAAATCATATTGATTATTCCGCCTTTAGGAAAATCGGTTGTACAATACCTAAAGCACCATAACATAACACTATTAACACTAACTCATAACCAATACCATAACTATTACTACAACTAAACTTTTTGTTGCTCGTAAGTGATCAACTAAAACTAAACTACAATTTTCTGACGAAACAACTGATTCTCTCGTTCTCTTGTGGCTGTAGACTTAGAAAGTTCAAGTGTTTGGCGCTGATCACATTTGTCAATACGATTGCCGACCCACTGCGAAATTCGAAAGCCATGAAAATCGATACTTAGCGTAACTGACTGTGTTGAAATAAGATATTCACGTGCTCAGGCTCATTTGCATATTTCAGTTTGTTACGAGTCAATGTGCAAATTCAGCAGACATCTTTGTTGCAGTACATCTGTTCTATTTCATCGTGACTGGAATTAACCCAAATACTCTTTTTGCCTTTTTTTATGGGAATCAGCATGAAGTATGTCATCGTTTTATGGAAGTCAACGTGAAGTATGTAAGTTAACCTTTGTCTGATTGATACTCCAGGTTATGTCCGTTCACTGGTCAAATAGGCTTTGTGACATTGGTGCTTTTTAACTTTTTTTGCAGGTTTTTTGAACTTTTCAGCACTTTTGTAACAAAACCTACGTTGGTTTTACACATTTTCAAACAAACCAACAGTAACTGAGTCTGACAAAAATATCTGCACCACTGACTGAAACGAAACATGTGATTTTGTGACGAAAAGAATAGATTTTGACTATCAAGAGTACAGCAAGTATTCACAGAAGTCATTCCCATAAAATAAATAAGTGGTACAGCTTTTTTTGTCAGTCTTCAGTTTATCGAAAAAAGATCACTAACAATTTCAGCCATGATTGAACATGTTTCTTTTTCAGAGTGGAGATTTATCTGGCTGAGGTTTGCCCGATTCTGGCCTTGGAGAATAGCCAGGAGCCAATATCTATTGAGAACAAAATCTTCGGCGAGGAAAGTGTTAAACCCTGTAAATATCATTGCAATGGAGTACTCCCGGAAAAAAAGCGCATTGCCTGCGCATGCCGAAACCTTTCAACCTTCTCCTACAAAATCTTTTCAACTTTCAACCTTTTCCTACAAAAATCTTCGATCTTGACTATGAGGCTTCGCTGCTTGTGCTCACCAGTGACGCGGCACCTGTTGGTGGTGAAATCTCTGTACGATCAAGCTGAGCGGATTTTGTTGAGAAGTATAAAGCTGAAAGGTATAAAGTCTTGCAGCTAAACTAAAGTCTGACAAAAAATAGTTGCACCACTTGAGAAAACGCAACATGTGATTTCGTTACGAAAAGAATAGATTTTGACAATCAAGTGCACAGTACATAGTCGCAGAAGTCATGTCTTGAAAATAAAAAAGTAGTGCAACCTTTTTGGCAGAGGTAGGTGTGTCTAATCCGCACTACTTTAAGGGGGCAATGCATAAAATTAGTCTAAAATGGTCTTTTTTAGTAAATTAGATACATAGGTTAACTGAATAAATAATAGAGGTGTTATTTGACTGGAGAACATTGTTCTTTGTCTTGGTATTTGGGGGTTGTTGTTTCAATATTAATACATGTATTTCACTATTGAAACATCGTTTTTTGTAGTTTTTCATAGTATCTCGGACTTGGAGAATTTTTATAATTACAGTCCTGGCCTCAAATAGTGTCCTTCGTGCGTGTGAGTGCGAGTGGCCATCAGACACTATTCCATAACCTAGCTAGAGTGAACCTAGAGTGACCTTTTGTCCCAGGTCACAGCTAGCAGTGGCTTTTACACATACGTATCTAGCTAGGTAAGTTTGCTTTACTACATAAGCACGAATGTAGAAGCCAGCCAGGCTGGCCAAAGGTCACCAAAGGTTAACTGAGGACTCGAGTGGACCACACGAAGTGGTTTCAGCTTACTTTCGTGTGAGAGTCCGAGTAGACATCGTGTCAACTTCGAGTAGAAGGACACTATTTGAGGCCAGGACTGTATAGTTATCGGACTTGGAGATTCTCATCGACAGCTCGGACTTGAAGAATTTTCATAGTTTTAGCGATCGAGTTTTAGGGCATATTCCTTTATCGGATTGAAAGGGTTAATTTTAATTAGACTAAACGGTTTAAAAATTATGCTAAAAAATGCCCTTCCCAAACCTCCGGATTAAACCGACTTAAACCTCGGACTAAATTAAGTCCAGTACGTTTATTCCGGTAAAGGAATAGGCCCTTAGAAAAAATTTTACCTAAAGAAACTTTAATCGTTATCTCGGACAGAAAATTTTCATCGTTTTAGTTATCGACTTGGAAATTTTTATCGTTATCTCGGACTTAACGAATTTATCATCGATAGCTCGGTCTTAGAGGATTTTCATAGTTTTAGTTATAGTTTTAGGTAGCTTAGTTACTTTTTATTAGAGAATTTGTCACAGCTATTTCGGACTTTGGAATAGTGCTGTATGTTTATCATTTTTTGCTTTTTTCAGATTTGCTGTGTGCTATTTGACTTCGTTGGTTATTTTGCTCAATTTTGGTTTTTTCGTGCTTGCTCATTTTGCCTTGTGCCATTTTGGTAAGCTGTTGTGTTTGTTGTTTAGGCTTAGTTTGTTTTTAGATCTGTGTTGTGTTTTGTTGTTGTTTGCTGTTTTGTTGCTGATGCAGCTGCGTTAGGTTGTTGATGCCGTTTAAGAAAGAGAGTCTGATGCTGTGTTTAAAAACCGTTTTTTGCAATTATGCTGCTGTTTAAAAGTGCGTTTTCCAATTAGTTTTATTGTTATCATTGTTTAGATAGAAAATGTTGCATGGTTCTGTTTGCTTTAGCCAATTTATTGTTTCAGGTTCATTTGATCTCATCTAATCCTAATCTCCGCACCATTTTTGTCCTGATCACACATCACAATCAATCCATCTTCAATTCTTAAATTCATCCATCAGCCGATATCTTCAAACCAATAATTTGGTTTTATCGATTCTTTGTTTTTAGGCTTTTTATTGTGTTAAATTTAAATTTTGTTTTGTTTGCGTAACGTAACTTTAAAGCCAGGCTTAATTTATTTAAATTAATCCTAGTTTTGAAGCTACGTCTCATATAGGGTCATATAGAGTTTTTAACTTTTTTAAAACTATGGTTAAATTCTAAATTAATCTACATAGTTCTAAACACAAGTCTTCATAATTTGTTTCAAGAACGATGACAATGACACGCTAAATCGTGTACAATTCAGCAAAAATTTGAATTGGTTTCTTGGCAAAAATGTTCGAAATCGAAAGCCAAGTTTTTGTGTTTTATGTCAACGCGTGGTCTAAAGCTTGAAGGACCTTTATAAGCACAATATTGTTTCTAACCTTCAAAATTCATCAAAGCTTTTGACTGCTCGTCATTTTGATGGCAACTTGGGAAATCATAGTTCACTAGCTGCCACATACAGTGATATTCTTAGTCAAAACTTGGTTGTTTCTTTACCGAGTTAAATGGCGATGGCGCATAACTGCCCCAAAATTGAGCTGATTTTGGTAGCTTTGAAGTTGGGTCATTTAGTTAAAAAAACAGAGGGTAATGGCGGTCTCTGCAATGTAAGCAGTATTGGTCAACTAGCTAGTGGTACTCCTAACGTCTTGGGATCTCATGAATCTCAGAAAACTTCGACACTGAACAACCGCAAGCTTTTTGAAATTATTTGCACAAATTCAAATCTAGCTCAAAAAACAAACATTTAGAAACTAATGCAGCAGGTCTGTAGGAGTTGTGGGCCTTCCGATTAAGAGTAAATTTCTCGTTTTTACCTTTGAGCAAGTCAAACAGAAAATGACTTTGCTGAAAAATTAAAAAAAAAATTATTTCAACAATTTTCGTCAATTTTGCGAGTATGGTTTTGAATTAAAAAATGTAAGGTTTGGATTCACGAAAAAACCAGAGTATAGGTAGATTAATCAATCATACACCGAATGAAGGCTCAGGACTTAGTGACACCATATGCATGAACGTGAAGCCATACTTAGCATTTAAGAATGATCTGACACCACTCAATTAAATTGTGCTATTTGCTAGTACCTGCAACATACCAAAACACCAAAGCACCAAAACAGTTGCTTTTTCACTACGGTAACATTTACATGGTTTCAATTACTGAATGTGTTCCGGAATGGCACACGACGTGTCTGTCATGTAGCAATTAGTTTGTTTTTCTGGTTTCAGGCAAATTTCACAAAAATTTTTAATATTTCAATGTTATTATTTTTGCTTTTTTACTGTTTTTGTGTTTTGAGTTGAAATGTCGAGCCCTGAGCAGTTTGTGCCAGGATGCAACAAATCATAAACACACATCGCAAATCTGAACTCTCTGAAATTTATTTCATTTATAATGCCATGGTGTCAATCAAAAAGGGTAAAAACACAAACGTCTAAAACTGACATAGAAAAACAGTGAGCCCGGCTGCAGCCGTGAGGCAGCTCCATTGCTTGCCTCCGAGCCACATTCACTTCACAAAAAGCGCAACAGAACGGCATTGTCCTCATGAGAAGACAGCGGCTGACGCTGCTGAGCCCCAGCAGACGAAAACGGTTTTTGCGGGTGTCGTAAATTCCAATGAGCTAGTAATTGCAGATACAGAATTGCGATCACAGGCAAAAATTGCAGAATTTATTACAGCCTCATATGTTTCTAGTCAGACAACAGCCCCATCTAGTCCCACTAAAAACAAAAAATGAGCACAAACTGCTAAAGTAGGCGCAGTTTGTACTATTGCCACTTATGGCCTAGACGCCTAAATTAAAATCGGGCTATTAGCTTGGCCAAACAGCACCAAGACAAACCTTAGCAAACCTAAGACGTTTGCTAAGCTGATCCTGAAATCGCGCCCAAACTCCTAAGCGCGTTTCCTCTAAACCCCTTAAACTCTATCAGACGCTAAGCCCCCTTTTTCCAAACACCGCGTCAGCTTGATGAACCTGGGCCGTCAACTAGCAAACCTAGTATAAACGCTAGCATAATCGTTGATTTTATGAAAAACTGTGCGTTGACACTTGACATCGATCGCGGCATCAAAATTTCAAATAGACCTATTTTTGTTCAATCACAGTGTTCTGAGCAAATTACATTCACGCCGATAAAGGCTAAAGAGTCTGTGAGTCCATTGGTACATAGCTGCCAGGCCAAAGTCTACCCAGATTATATGCCACACAAAAACAGTTGCGTCATCTTCTGTTGACTTTTAAAATTCATCAGCAGAATCAGCTATTATATCAGCAGAGTCGGCACCAAATTTGTCACCAGCTGATAATTTGAACATTTCCACGAAAGGTAGCGACCCAAATATTTTGACTCATCCAATCAATGCCGATGATGGTCATGATGACAATGATGACAATGTTGATGACGATTTTCCATCAACAGATGAGGGACCAGCAGGCCCCTGAAAACCATCATTTTCTGACGCACACATCTATCGTCACAATTTAAAATTTGACAGTTGCACCAAAAGCTGATAGACAAAAGTTTTTTGACGTTATGATGCCAATGACAAAATTTAGTGTCAAAGATCTTCCAAAATTCTACAATTATATTATCATTTGATGTCTGAGAGTCTTAGATCTAACATTTTGGTTCGAAATTTTTGGTATGCCAGCAAAATTTGCTTTTACTTGCAATCAGTTAACCAGAAACAAACCTAGGTTTTGAGCCAAATTATATAGCCATACTCGACCTACAGTCATTTTTCACACATAAGTTGTTGAGATGGGAAGCGAGACTGCTATAAATCATATCTAGTCCTACACGAAGCTGTTATGGTTTTTGATAGTCAATGAAGACGTGTCAACATAAATTTTAAATTTGGTGCTGACAATAGTTGAAAAACTGGAACAAATGCGAGTTCTGCAAAAAATGATGCGCAAAACAGTGAATGAGTCAAAAGCGAAACAGCATTTTGACCAGAGATGCACGGGAAAAATCTTTGAGGGGGGGATGCCCGACCCCTGGCGCAAGGAGGGTTGGTCCTTAGTTTTGGCATTTTTTCAGCGATAGCCGAAAACTTTTCAGAATTTTTAGATTTTCAACTCATTTTTGGGTACATTTTGGCCGCAGGCAAAAATTTTTTGCAATTTTTCATTTTTTTACGCATTTTTGGGGCACTTTCTTGTCCATCAAAGGGGGGGTGGGTGGTTGAGGGGGGTGCCGGATGTCTGAGGGGGGGGGGGTGCCGAGCCCCCTCAGGGGGGGGGTTGATACCCCCTTACCCCCCCTATGTGCATCTATGGTTTTGATTTTCCAATAAGTCGTGGATCTACAATGCATACTTTGAGAAAAATAGGCATGGTGTTGCAGCGACCAATTGCTAAAGCACTTGTTGACATTTTATTGCGTGAGTATGGTTTTGGGATTAATCAGTTCTAGTTTAAAAATTTGGACCGTAAGACAAATATTTTGAAATGCTTGGAGCTGGCATCATATATATTGGCGTCAAGTGCTTCCAGCGTCGCGACTTATTCTAAAATTTTCCGTTTGAGGATCATAAATTTTAACGATTTGTTGACACTTCCCGAGTCCCACCAGGCTGCAGTATAGCTGAGCTAAAGTATCAATGCTTTTGTGTCAACTAGCAATAAAACAACCCTGCAGGTTTTTGGGAACTTTGTCGTTGGACGGTCCGTTCTGCTTCTGACCTATATTACAAAAAACGTCGACCGTTCATGGTCGAACATTACAGTTAGAGACACGAAACCGTTAATTTTTTCTTTCGAGTTCTGGGGCCAAAATTGAAAACCTTGTAAACGTAGTTAGTGGATACCTCAAAAAAATTTGGCACAGAAAAAACAATTGTTGCAGTCAAAAACATCCGCAAAGTCATGAAAACTGATTGAGGCGCTGACTTCGGATAAAAAATATGACATAACCACGTTAATGCAGCACAGAAAGTAACTGCCAAGCGGACATATAGTTAAATAACGTGCAAACAGCCGTAGAGACCCACATCGCCGTTTATGGCAAATTGCTAAACGTTGACATTGCATTAATGGGTCGACAGTCATTTTCCACATATTTGAAAGCTTCAGGGGTTGTTGTGATGGCCAGCAAGACTGCTATGAATCATATCAAGTTCTACACAATACCACGAAGCTGTTAGGATTTTTTATAGTCAATAAAGACGCGTCAACATAAATTCTAAATGTTGCGCAGAAAATAGTTGGAAAACTGCAACAACTGTGAGTCCTGCAAAAAATAATGTGCAAAAAAGTGAATGAGTCAAAAGCAAAAAACGCGCTTTGACCTTCTAGTAGGTCGGAGATCTACAATGTATACTTTGAAAGAAACAGGCATGGTGTTGCAACCACCAACTGCTAAAGCATTTACTGACAATCTATTGCGTGAGTATGGTTTTGGTATTGACCAGTTCCAGTTTAAAAATTTGGACCGTAAGACGAATATTTGAAATTTTGGGAGCTGGCATCATACATATTGTCATCAAGTGCTTCCAGCGTCGCGACTTATTTCAAAATTTTCTGCTTGAGGAATATGTGTTTTAACAATTTGATGACACTTTCCGAATCCCACTAGGCTGCAGTATAGCTGAGTTAGAGAATCAAAGTTTTCATGTCCACTAGCAATAAGACAACCCTGCAGTTTCCTGAAAACTTTGTCGTTGAACGGTCCGTTCTGCTTCTGAACTATATTACAAAAAGCATTGCAGTTAGGAACACAACACCGTTGAATTTTTTTTCGAGTTCTGGTGCCAAAATAGAAACCTTTTGAACGTAGTTAGTGAATACATCAAGAAAATTTGGCCCAGAAAAAAACACTTGTTGCAATCAACAAACATCCGCAAAGTCATAGAAACTGAGGCGGCCGCATTTGAGGCGCTGACTTAGGATGAAAAATATGACATAACCATGTTCATGCAGCACAAAAAAAGAAGCGCGCATATAATATAAGATAAATAACGCGCGCACAGCCGAAAAGACCCACATCGCCGTTTACGGCAAAGTGGTAAAAGTTGACAGCGCGAAACTGTCCAAAAACAGTTGACAAAAACAGTAGATGAAATCGAAAGGTGCGCGTCACTTGCACTTGAAACCCACAAAATTGCCACGACTGTATCATCTCCAACAATGTTAATAGGGTCTGCAACTGTAGAAAAATAACATGCATAGGCGCCTTTTCTAGAAAATTGCCTGCATGATCAAATTTTTAATGAGAAAATTTTGTCAATTTCACTGTCTGTCGTTGCAAAAATTTGGTTTATAAAAACGTCGATGCAATTTTTGCTAAACAAAACGTTTCCCTCGACAAAAAATCCATCAGTAAAATACAGCAGCGCTACCGATAATTAATTGACAAGCTAAGGCGCGAATTCATATTGTTAGAAATATAGGACTTACGAAATAGGAACTTAGGAAATATAGAAACTAGTGACGAAGCTGCTATAGCCACAGATCGATTGCACAAGACACATGGGTGGCCTACCGGCCCTCAGTTAGGCAGCAAGTCAGTTGCAAAAACTTTCATGAGTTTAATTGTGTCAAAACTCTAACTGCTAAAAAACAAAAGCGTCGAAATGGCTCCGGCAAAAAACACAGTCATCTGAAATCTTTGAAACCTTATACAATCTTTGTTAGACTCAAATTTGGAGCCACGTTCGATCTTTTCCTCCGGGGTAGGGGGTATTTTCCAATGGGGCCATCAAAAGCAATAACGTGGTTTGTAACTACCATGGCGAATTGATTTTAGTTGAAAAGAGTCACCAAATAGAGCGGTATTGTATAAAGATTTCAACGACCGTTGAACTCAACGGCCGTTGAAATGACCGGCCGTTGAAATTGTTTGCATTTTTATAAACGATGAATTCGTGTGATTTTAGCAGAAAAAAATGTGAATTTCAACAGTGATTTTATAAAGAAAAGTCCGTTGAGATAAACTGCCGTTGAACGGACGTTGAAATTTCAACGGTCCGTTAAAAATTTCAACGGAGATTTAAAAGATCATTATAATATCGTTTCATTATTTTTTCTAATTGTTCATAATTGAGTTCTATTTTAGAACTCCGACGTATTTATACATTTAAAATGAAATTGTATGATTTTATTAATGACTATAAATTTTCATTAATATATCCACAAATTTTGATTGTAGTTTTGTAATGTTATATTGGTTGTTAGTTTTGAAGTTTGGCTAGTATACTAAATGGGTAGTAATTTGCATTAATCTGTGTGATTTTTAAATGTATTGATTTTTGTAATATTTGATTATTGCTTTATTACTAATAAATGAAATTTGTATTTTAGCAAATTAATAAATATTTTTAAATAATTATGGCGCATCTTGTAGTTTTTGTTGAGCTAATTGAATTGGATCGCGCTCGTCGCTGAGAGAAAAGTTATTTTAATTTAATTTTCTAACATTGTAATGAAACTACACTTGAAAGGAAAAAATGCTAACCTTTTGGAGGATGACAGGGCTGTTTTCTTTTGACTTGGGACATGGGAATGGTCTTAACACTTCCTTTAATGCCGTTAAACGATGGATCATCTGTTGCTATCATATTGATCATCGCCTGTATCGTAGCGCCAATTTTCATCGGCTTGCAGCCGTCAGTTGGTGGGTATTTGTTGGCAAACAACTACGATTTCGTGTCCCGTGTTAAATTGTCGAATCTAGAAGACACGAAGACAAAGTTAGTCTAATGTTACGCCATGTGTATAGACCTTAAGACTTGTTCACACGAGGGCGCATTTTGCTCCATTTCGTACGCCATGGCGCACGCCATGACTCATTGCATGGCGCACTCCATGGAGAATAAACGGGCGCATGAGCGGGCGCATGAGCGGGCGCATTCTGTTTCCACACTGCCTGCTGCATTATTTCGCACAGTGCACAATGCAGTAGGCAAGTGGGCGTGTGGGCCCGCTCGTGCGCCCGCTCATTTTTATCGTGAGGTTTTTTAATCGAACTTTTTTCAACCGAAGTGCTCTGTTTTGGAAGACGGTTTTCGTCTTCAGAGCAGCTTTACTAGTTCGCAAAAGCATTTATATTCGAAGATGACAAACTTGCCGCTAAATAGCCTCTGAAGATGACCGGCTTAAGTGCAAGTAACTTGGCTAATTGATAAGGTTATCCAAGTACAAGTGGGACCTCATCAAACTTTTTGTGATGGAAGTGGGCCGCCCCCCCCCCCCGAAATTCTTCCCACTAAAATTTTACACAATGGTCACCCTTTGGTTTTTATGGTCCGGCCGGAAAATGTTTCTGATGCGTCCCCAATTGACCAAATTTGGCCTAAAAATCAAAAAATTCCCCCATTTTTTTCCTGGGGGCTGCCGCCCCCAGATCCCTGCAACTCTGAGGCATACTATTCGTTGTTATTATCTTTCATCGAAACCTATAATATGAATACATGAGTACATTATGCTGCATTTGCATGGCTACACGAGTATATTATGCTGCATTTAGTTGTGTAATACACTGTCTTCTGTCTGATGTGACGTTTTCATCATGTGTTTTATTTTCTTGTCGGAAAAAAATTTCTGATACGTCTCCAGTTGACCAAATTTAACCTAAAAATGGAAAAATTTTTTTCCATTTTTTCCTGGGCACACCACTGGTTTTTACTACAAACGGACTCAATTCATTGCCCTTGATATGGCTGCGGCTATAACAAATTAGCGTAAAGCTGAAAAACGCTAGTATAAAAAGTCGAAAGATTTCTTCAGACCTCCGCCCCCCCCCGAAATCGAAGTCTGGGACCGCCAGTGGATTAGGCCAGTATTCACATACTAAGTGCTGTTCACATACTAACGCTAAGCGTTTTCTAAGTGTTAGCGCTTATTTTGCACTACCATGTTATTCACAACATAAACGCTTAAAAGTTAGTGTTACACTTTACTTAGCGTTTAGCAAATTTTAAGTGTTTAATTTTGGTTTTGGCTTTTTTTTGGCATTTATATATTGGTATTTTTGCATACAATTGTAGGTTTATTTAAATTGCAGTTTTTGATATTATTAACAAAATTTTCTCCAACGAAAAATGTGTAAAAAGTTCTTTTCGAACGCTTTAATTGTAGAAAAATGAAAAATCGGCGCTATATGTTCAAGGGGGCATATCGTAAAAAATATAAATTTTCAAATAGGGTTCTTGAAGATAAATTACTTCGATTGATATGCTATACTCAAAAATGTAATAAACGAATTTGAACAAAAAAGTGCATTTTTTATTTTTAACGATTAAAAGAGCAAAATGGATCGAATTGGTCTGAAAATGTCACTAATATACACTAAATTGCATGCCCTTCATTTCCCTGTCGATCAAAAACCTCCCCAAATCGATCCATCCCTACCCCACACCATCCCCTAATTAAGTGCTTAGCGCTTAGGAGGCTCTCGAGGTCCCTAAGCTTAAGCGCTTACTGCTAAAGGCCAATTCACACGATGCGTTTTTGCCGCTGCAATTTTGACGCAAAACGCAAGACGCAGGGTGTCGCACACGAAACGCGCAGCATCTGAACAAACATTGCGTCTCGCAAACTATTTTGCTGCGTCTTTATTGTTTTAAAAATATGACAAACAGCTTTGCGAGTATTGTTGAACCAACATGTCCGCAGCACCAAAACGCACTGAAAACGCAGGCCGAATTGCAGTCTGGCGTTTAAAACGCTGCGGCAAAATCAAGACGCAGGCGTTCCGCACTGAAATTGCTGCGTCTGTTCAGACAGTGCGTTTTACCGCAGCGGGGAAAACGCTGCGGCAAAATCGCAGTAAAATCTCAGCGTGTGAATCGGCCTTAAGCGAAACACTTAAATTTAAGTATGTGAATACAAAACCGAAACACTAAGTTAAGCGTTAGTGTTTGCTAAGCGCTTAAATAAACGCTTAGCGAAGTTTAATTATGTGAATAACACTTAGCGCTTATAAGCGCTAACACTAAGTGTAAACATTAAGGGTGGATTTCACAAAGGTGGTTTAACGATGGTTTTATAAAACCATGGTTTAAGGGCTAGTTTTAGCGAGACAGCGCATTGAAATTTAACCTTATATGCCTTATATGCACGTTCTAAACCACCGTTTGCATTGCACGAAGGAGGTTTAAGAAAACCAGCGTTCAGATTTTTAGAATATCCTGCTCAAATTGAAAACCAGCAACGAGGCTGGTTTTCAAATTATATTTTCATTGTTTCTATCATTCACATAGAATGTAAGTCATAGCCGATCATGCTTTAAACTTGTCATTTTTTCGGTTTGTTGTCAGTATGTTGTCATTTCAACAAGCATGCTTTATAGAGCAGCTTTTTTGAAAACTTTTTTTTGTCATGTTTGTTATTGTTCTGGTTGAATTTCCATGTATCACGATGTCACATACCCCGGTCAAACAGAAAGCGAGTCCAGCTGCATTTTAACTTCTAGATTTATTTGTAAACATTTTTTTATACACTACCTCCGAACTTACTCAATCAATTGATTTGATTTGGTATTGATTTGATGTGGGCTTAATTGATTTGATTTGATTTTATGTGGGCTTCTCAAAAATAAATTGATTTGATTTGATGTAGCCCATCTCAAAAACAGATTGATTTGATTTGATGCATCAAAAATAAAAACTGCATCAATCTAGTTTTGATTTGATGCAGTTTCTACATCAAAACGTCCACATTCACGTCCGGCCGGATTTCTTTGCCGGCCCGGCCGCTGGCTGGCTGGAAAAACTGTAATATCCATTAATGCATACTTCACACACTGGAGAAAATTTAGCAGCACCAAACCGAGAAATAAAACCGCTAAGCAAAATTTTTTTTAGCTCAATTTTTGAAGGCAAGGAGCCTATAGTGAAACTTTTTCAATTTTTAGGCCAAATTTGTCCGGTGATTTTTTACTAGTTGGGTTTGATTTGTAATTTTTGACCAAAAGATCAAAAAATTAACCCATTTGTTCGTTCAATTTGTCGTTTTTTCTGAAAACTTTGCGAAATCAAAAATCGAAAAACAAAAATAAACAGACTATTTGACGATTATTTTATTTTCCATTTAGATTTAAACTTTTCAGTTTTAGATTTCCGATTTTCGTTTTTAACTTTTGTTGACAAAAACGAAAATCAAAAAATCAAAATCAATATTGCAAAAAATTGAACATATTTTAATTCCGATTTTTAATTTGACACTGAGTTAAAAAACTAAAATATAAAATGGGAAATATCAAATTTGCGATATCGAAAAACGAAATTGGAGAATTGAAAAACGAGAAATGTTACTTATTTCGTAGATTCTCAATTTGACAGTGCACTGGAAAACATCAAAATAAAAAACACAGTGGGTGGCATTAAACAGAATGAATATTTAGAATATGGAGAAGCACAAGAAACAGAAAACTGAAAAATTTCAAATTCTTAAATAGAACATATAGCTGACATGCAAGGACAAAGTCTTATTATTATAATATAAAACCGTAAGCACTTTTTTATTTAGCGTTTTACCAGAGTTATGTTTTCATAGTTAAGGTGGTAGTGTCGCCAAAGCAGTTTTGCTCATAGGCTGCCAAATGAGAACTTATAGCTTTGAAATTATACGTTTACTGAGAAACTAGTGAAATGCCATATGGTGTCGAATAAATACTGCCAGACACTGGACTACCAATATCTACCAATATTCGTAACCAATCACCTTTTGTGAGCCAGACATCACACAATAGAGACATAAAAGTTCAAAAAATCAAGCCAGATATCAGATTGGCCAGCTTGTGAAGTACATGTAATGTTTTGACGCACAATTTTTTACCACAATTA
>JASANF010004678.1:0-17167 GCA_030248245.1 Trissonchulus sp. WLG1_4 | reverse complement strand
TTTCCGCTCACATGAACTCAAAATTGTCAAAGCCCCTTTGACCAAAAATAGGCTAGCAGTTGGTCAGAAAACGAGAACGATTGTTTCGATGATGGCAATAGTTGCCCACTAAGAGACACATGGTTACTTTAAGAGTGAAACGAGAGTGAACAAATTACATGGACTGTGTATTATAAGTAATAATTGTTAAGATTGTTTGACTAACTAGTTGAGTATTGGATTAACAAATGGACCGATAGTGCGTCCGACTGCTAACTATAGTATTATCTTGTTTTTTTTTGTTTTTGTGTTTTCTGTTTTGTTTTGGTGTTTTTTTGCTGTGTTATTGGCAGATAGTGGCAAGAAGCACCCAGGCCGGCCAGCGAAGCAGTAACGAAGACCGCTAGCTGCACTGCTAACGATGAACTGGGCGTGGATTGGCGGTGGACGGACTATCCTGTTGTTTGAGCGCTGAGGCTACCTCGGGTGCGGGGACCTAAGAACGGAGCGCGTTGCTGAGTCGATTAAATCCACGATCCCTCCGCCACTTGCTGTTTGCAGCGATAGTACGATAGCTGGAGCCGGCCTGGGCCAGAAGAACCGCCGCTTAAGAACATTTAAATTCGAACATTTTAAAAAATTTTTGTGTAGTTTGTTGGCGACGGTTTTCCATGCATATTTTTCTGAAGCTAATTTGAGGACAAATTCTTTTTTAAAGAAAGGGGGAAATGTAATGTGAATACGTACCACTGTACGTATTCATGCATGAAAGTTGGCTTAGCGATGAGTCATGCTGTACAACTTTCATGCATGTTTATCTCATTTGCATATTGCTCATATCTAATTTGCATACGACTGCTTACTCTGTCACACACAAAGAAGTTGTGTACATTACGGATTTGTTACGATTCTATCTAACAGGTTCTCATAGTGTAACGGTTAGCACTCTGGACCAGTAATCCAGTTATCCGAGTTCGAATCTCGGTGAGACCTAACGTTTTTTAAAGTTTTAAAATTTCAACTTGCAAACCCGTTTAAAATTCACCAATTTTAGCTATCTGAGAGGCTTTCAAGCAAACGAACAGTAAATTGTCTGCATTGTGCATAAGCTTGGTTGATTTAGAAAATGATTTTATCCAGAGATAATGGCCGCGTTTAATATTCAGTTTGGAATATTGACACTAAGACCTTACAATTCAACCACTTCTCACTCAGCAGAAGAGCTTGTTTCACTTTTCTTTCGGTTTCGTTTGTTATAGTGTCATGTCGGCTGAAACAAGTAAGCCCCAAAAGGGGCAATGTTCCTTCCCCGGTGTCTACCTTTCAAGTTTAGCTGAATTAAATCTATTCCCCTACTGTATGCTACAATGCGTAACTTAGGTACTTACCCTACTACCTAGCTTATTCTAAATTGCACTGCATTTTCAAAACTACCACCTAGCTTATTCTGAACTATATATTCTAACTACGTATGTACGTACATGTACAAAAAAGTGCTGCAGAATGTTAAGCATCCCGCTGCAGCGAGCCATTCGACTTAAATTACGCTTTGATCTGAGCTGAGCACATCAGCTCTAAGAAGCCATAAACAGTGTTATCCAGGGTGTCTTATTTACTGCTGGTGAAACATTACAGTGCCGAGGCCGAAAACGTTACACAACAACACTCTACATCGATTATTAATTTTCATGGATATATATCAGACAAGGCAACTCCCAGGCTGAAAACATACACAAAACATACAGGCTATGCAGCCTGCTCAGCAGCGTGTGCGAACAGTTAGTTTTAAAACAATAGTTCCTTCTCTAGACGGAACAAAAAGCGTTGCTGTATATTGAGAAGTGTGAAAAAACTGACACACTCAATAGAACTGTTAGAATGTTACAAAAGTTAGAAATTATTAAAGTCAGAAACCAAACACTAGACATGACTGATATGACCATCACAAACAAACATACATATCCTAATTTTTATTTATCGCTATTTTATTGCACAAAATTAAAGTTTGTAGAACACAAAATTATTTTCAATAATTAAGAATAGCAAATAGTTGCGCACAAACACCACTGTTCCTTTTTTCTCAGGGTTCAGCAATTTTTGATCACTCTATTCATTTTTTATATTTTCAGGTGGCAGCACAGTACCAGCCCCACATCACGTGAGCTCGCGCATAACTGACGATGAAATCCACTTGGAGTGGGAATGGGCGGGAGAAGACCCGCGTACGTTACTAAACTTTGGTGACTAGGAAAGAATACAGAGTGAATTTAAGTGACGTTCGGGAAATCCCGAGAAAAGCCAGTAATTGAATTAAGTTCATAAAACTACGGGTTATCCTTAATGTTTACCTGCAAAAACCTGCACCTGTTTTGTCACACGATTCAGAAATTTCAGAGCCGTATTCTCAAAATTACCTGCAGGTAAAGTTAGGCTAACTTTATCCACCAATAAAGTAAAATAAAGTCGTATTCTCTGCAGTCACTAAAGCTAATGTGAAGGTAAGATTACCTTTCAGATTCTAGTCAAAAACGTGCTTCAGATATTATTATATTATACAGAACGTATTTTCCAATTTTTAACATAAACAGTCAATGTTTGCCTTGTTTTCAACTTTAGCTTTACCTTTACCTACAGAATTAACTGTCAAATTAACTTTACCTTAACTTCACCAGTGGGTACAGTACAGTTAGCCTAACTTTACCTAACTGGCAGATTTGAGAACACGGCCCCAAACTAGTTTATTTGCAGACGTCGAATACGAAGTCGTGAGCGAGAGTGAACGTGACGGTACCCGACGCGTGGCGCGGTATTTTACGGAAGAACACCAGTTCAAGCTTGGTAACGCGCAACGTGACGTGACCTACGCGTTCAAGATCTACGCCAAAGTGCACGGCAAAAAGTCGGGACCATCACCTGAAGTTCACATTCACGTACCGCCTGTCAGAGACACTGTTCGGGTTGCTCCCAAGGGTATTTTTTATTTTTTAATTTTTAAAATTTTTTGAATTTTCACATTTATCTGTAATTTTGACGTATAATTTTACGTATAATATACAATTTTTTGTATAATTTTCAATTTTTGAAACGTTGCATTTTGTGTTTGTTGTTTTTCAAGCTTTGCATTCTTGCGATAGAAACAGAACCATAAAGTGTGGACGTGGAGACTGGCTGTAAATTTTGAGTTATCGACTTATAAAAAAATTACATCGAGATTAAATGGCTAGGGATCATATTCAGAATAAAATAGAAAACTTTAAATCCCTAACTTTGCAACAAAAGAAGTTTCATTTTAGGAATTTTCACTTTTTTTAGCTCAACAAATTCAACCGTTGCTTGACTTTGACTACGCAATGACCTATCGCAAAAAACCGGGTTCCAGTGTTATAATTGTGGAGTGGACGTTGCCGCCTTACAGACGCAGTGAAGTCATCGGTAAGCCGAAATTCAATCTTGTAGTGATTATTTCGGGATTTTTCCAGCTGAACGGAAATACGGCGGTCAATATGATTGTAAAATGTACAAATGCAGAACTTGTGGTTAAGATCAGTAAATCTAAGGCTCGATTAATACTTACAGCCGTATGTCCGTTCACCGGGCAAAATTATGAAATAATCATGCCACATTTGATTTTATAATGTATGCTATTAGTGGCGTGATTATTTCGTCATTCTGCCGCTGAACGAACATACGACTGTAAGTATGAATCGACCATAAGCGAACTGTCAGGAACGGTTTTACTAGCCGTCTTTTACGAATGTTGAGGTCGATTTGATCCGTTCTGTTTTTTCGATTACATATGTTTTGCTCAAAAAATAGTAAATTATTGACACAACCAAATCACGTGCTAATAAAAGCCAATAAAAGCGCATTCAAGCTTCTACCGCGCTTTTCTAAGGGCCTTTTCACAAATTATATTAACTGGATTAGATTATCTAGATTAACTTCAGTAACTAAGCATTAAATTGACGAAAGTTTATGAAACGTTGCAGAACAACTAAACCAAGTAATCTTCATTTGTTTGCAAAATTTTATGTAATTACGTTAATCCAACGTTGAGTTATAAAGTTAATCTAGTTGATCTAATCCAGTTAATATCTTTTGTGAAAAGGCCCTAAGTTATATTCAAATATCAGTTTTCTTATTTTTTGATAAAAAATTATGGTGCAAATAACGCGTTATCTTAAACTACCTGGAGCCGTATTTCTAAATTTATCCGTCGGTAAAGTTGGGCCATTCTTACCCACTGAGTTGGGCCATTCTTACCCACTGGTAAATTTAAAGTCGGAATTAAAACTAACATACCTAGTCAGCTGAAGCTAAAAATTGGCCTGATTTCAGAAAAACAAGCTATAGCACATTTTTTCCTGTTGGGCCACAGCCCAACAGGTCTTTAATTTTGATTCTGGTATGTTAACGCAGTGCTAACTGCTAGCGTTAAAGTGCGAATGTGCGGAGTGTGTTTTACACGTCTTTTACCGTAGCTTTGCGTCTGTCACAACTAAAATGCCTGTTATAACCAGTAAGTTGGTACTTTCATTGTTCTTGAGAAGGGTACTGAAAAAAACAAAAGTCTGACAAAAATTGAGGTGCTAGGAATCGACGATGTCCGCTCACGGTCACCAGCGAATGAACTAACCGCTCGACCACTCGGTTCTGATGCTTCACGGCAAATAATTAATAGGATATAAACTATCCTAAGCATAATGATAAATATAATAATCCAGTTTTTAATGTACCAAACCCAGTTTCAAATATACCAAACGAAAGCTCATAACCCGCTTATCATTTTTCGGTTAACTCCTAAGCTTAGTTCTATTTATGGAAATAAAATTAATTTTTGGAACCAGTCAATAGTGTTAAATAAAACAAACAAAATAACTTAAACTGATTGTAACTTACCATTGTCGTAATCCCCGTGGTGCAGTGGTTAGCATCGAGGAGTCTCAATCCTATGGTCGCTGGTTCGAGTCCAGCCGGGCGTCGTGTTTTCAAGTTTTTAACTTGGGTTTTTTAAGAATAACGAAAGTATTGCATTTCGATCACATACTTGGGTATAGATCTAAGGCATTTCTTCATCAGAAATTTTCTCAAATTTTTTTGTCCTTTTTGTGATCCGCGTATTTGCTTCACGTACATAGAATCCTAACATGCCCGACGCACTAGACTTGTAATCATGATATATATATATTAGAAATCGACGATAATACTGCGTGTTTCTAAACTGGCACAACTTATTTGCAATAGAACTGCAAGACAAGTTGGCAGTTATGCATAAGCAAACATGAAGTTCACGAATTAATCTTTACTTAGTTAGTACCTACCTTAGTTCCGATTGCAGAAAGTTTTGGGCTGAGATTTTGCAGTTTCAATGGCTGTAAAAGGAGAGGCATTTCATGGATAATATACCAGTTAGGAATAAATCTTTAGCTGGCCCAATAGGTTTACGATGGCCTCTGGCCAATGTTACTTAAAAATATATGCTTGATACTTACTGAATACTTTTGCCGAAAACTTAGCTTGTTAGTCTTAACGATAGCCATAGCGATATCACATTTGCTTTAGTCATTGTCTGAGAAGACCATTTTACCTTTACCCTACCACTGAGTTAAGAATAGCCTAACTTTACCCACTGGTAATTTTGAGAATACGGAGCATAATATTTCAATTGAATGTTTCAGGCACCAAAATATTATACACAGCCGATCGGTCATTATCGGAGCGCGTGTGGCATCGAAAAGAAGTCTCGGGTCACGTGACCAAGGCGGAGTTGTATGGAATCGATTTGAGCAGAGAGTATTTCGTCAAGCTGATGCCTAAAGTGGCCAGTGGGTCGCCACTGAAACCAAAACTTTATACCATTTCTCCCATTCAAAATCAACTGCCAAGTACGATGGTCGATTAATTGTTTTGATGAAAAATTAAATAAGCATGTTTTTATTCTACTTGATACTTTAATTGAATTAGGTAATTTCAGGATAAAAATGATTTCTCTTGGTTTAAGAATAAAAATTAGATGAAAGTTGAGTGTACATATAATAGGTTATGAAATGTTTAATGATTGCTGAATTAGCTTGTGTTATACAGCCTAGTGATTAGATTCACACTTAGAATTAATTATATATTGTTCTTTTACACTATAATTAATCAATAATTAATTAATTGAATTAATTGATTATTCAATGCTTATTTCTATGAAGCTTAAAAAAAAGCTTTTCCACAAAAGAAGCTATCTGTATAAAACTATATTCTTTATGTATTTTCTATGATTCAATTCTATATAAGGGTATTTTTATAAATTAAATTAACTTGATCAGACTACAGCTACGCTTTAATTTCAGTTGAACTAATTTGAACGAAAACGAAATGAAAACGAAAACGAAAGCGAAAACGAAAACGAAATGCACGAAACTCAAATAATTTCTGTTGCGACCCAAAAGTTGTAAGCCTACACACTAGATTTGATTAGTTTTTGCGCCTGTCTCTCTCTGCTGTCCTGAGTAGTGCTTTACTATTCATGTTTGCCGCTCTCATTCTTAGCTGCGAAGGTAAATAACTGCCAAATTACACAACGAGAGAAAACGAAAACGAAGCAAAGAGCGAAAACGAAACGAAATTGAACGAAAGCAAAAACGAAAGCGAAAACGAAAACGAAATTTTTATCAACTGAAATTAAGGCGTAAGCTGTAACTTTTTTATGTACAATTCGCAGAGTTAGACTTTAAAAGTCACCTAGTTTTTTGATAGTGTTATACTTTCAGTTTCATGAATTTTTAGTAAAGTTTTAGACCCAGAACAAGCTAGTACTGAAATTCGTGTTCAAAGCCGCAACAGCAATGTTGAATTCGACGTTCCAGAGGTGAGCCAATTATATTGACCCGCACCAAACATAGTTTAGCCCAGAAGCGGTGGGTGCAAACATGAGCTATATAGTGTATTGTAAGGGGGGTCATATTGCTATGATGTTGTCGATTCGAGGGCTTGTGTTACATTAATTGCAGCTATATCTGTAGACAAGAAAGGTCCCTAGTTTCCCCTTAGTTACAATTAAGGGGGTATATATTGTGTTATTCAGTTTGTGATACATGAAAATGCTGCCTTTAATTTTAATTTATTAATTACATTAATTTGTCACTAGGTTTATGTAGTTTTAGTTATGGTATACCAGAACACACTACAGTGTATTGTTAACCAAACATTCTTGTTTCACATATAGGCCCGTATTCACATACTAAGACTTATTCACAAACTAACGCTAAGCGTTTGCTAAACGCTAAGCGCTTAAGTATGTTTAGCATGTTAAAAGGTCAAGTTTGTGAATAACACTTAGCGCTTATAAGCGCTAACACTAAGTGTAAACACTTTTTGTTTTTTTTTTGGATGGGCCTTTTTTCGCCCGTTCTACTTGTCCTTGTCCTACCTTGTCCCTATTGTTTTGTCCTTCAGCAATTGTCAGTGCCAGATAAGCCAAGTTTGGGCATGAAGCTAATCAAAGTAACATTCAGACCGTATACAAAAAAATAGCCGAAACGCTTGAGTCCTGTTTTCACAGCAGATGACCGAAATTTTTCCTTGTTTCTGTCCCTGTCTTCTTAAGGACAAGTATAAATCGGGCTTTAATCTAATCCGTTAAATCCAGCTTTGCATAAATCCCCTTGTCTCGGTTCCTATGTTCTTGAGGACAAGTATAAACCGGGCTTTCATCTAATTCGTTAAATCCAGCTTTGCATAAATCCCGAACTTCTTCTTCAGACCGGCCTTTGTCTGAAGCGCTGCTATATTCTGGCCGATGGGAGCAACCGCGAGTGCTCGACTGTCGAGCGCTGCGTTCCGGTTTGCTCGCGATCCCACGGTTCCTGCAGCAAGGGTCTTTGCGTCAACACACAGCTGATTGGGCTGATTAAACGTGAAGAAGCGTAAATTGAGACTGTTTTGAATGCCAGAAGTATTTTTGCGCTAAGGGTCGATTCATACTTACAGCCGTATGGTCGTCGAGCCGGCAGAATTACGAAATGTTCAGAAACTGATATTTTTACAATATTAGTGGCGTGATTATTTCGTAATTCTGTCGGCTCAACGAACATACGGTTCTGAGTAAGTATTAATCGACGTTTATGCAAAAAATTAAAGTCTGACCAAAACATGCTGCACTCAGAGACAATAAGAAACACCCGATTTTATTACAAAAATAACTACATAGTTGCAGGCACCAAGAGTACACCGAGTAGTCACCTGTTTTACCGCACAGTTCAGCAATTCTTGGTCAGGTTTTAAATTGGTTTTGCCTAACGTCAATTTTGATAACAAATTCATGTTATTTTTAATGCAATGTGATTATATATAAAACCAAACATATGATTGTTTTTTATGAATATATATACCTTCTTGCGTCCGCACTAAAGCGGAACTACCCACTTGAGTCCTTACAGCCAAGGCAAGACTGCATAATTTCCTCTCAACCCAACAACAGCCTGCTTTTCCATTTTGCCTAGGTTGAGCCTAGCCTAGGTTCTATTAGGCAAGTTGGTTCGTGGGCAGAGCAGTCAGTCTTAGCCATGCAACGGCATAATAGGATGCAGTTGAGGGGATCCCCGGGGGCCCGTATAACAATCGCTGCAGAAGGGGTGCTGCTAATAGGGCCTGATTAATTGCATTAGGTCTCTTGTTTTGTGATTGCGCGCTGACGGTCGCTACTAACCTAATTACGGCCAGCCATATTACCCTGAGCAGCACTAATTGACAGGCCAATCGGCAATCGGGCAAAGGGTTACGGTAGCGCACCACGCGTTAATACAATTACCCACACCAACTGTAAACAGCACAGAGGGTACTGTACCTCTGGTTAATACTTGCTGCTATTAATTTGGGCGTAAGGATGGACGGTTGTCCGTACAGTCAGGTTTATACAAGTCCAGAGGATATAAGTTTGTCCGTACAGTGTGGGTCATACTTGTCCGTAAGGATGTCTCATTGCTTGCATTAAAAAAATGTTCGATTAATAACGGTAAAGTTTAAGAAACATTAAGATTTGATTTTTTGATAAGAATAGGCTATAATGAAACAAGCCCAATCTGCGGCAAAAGTTTCAGTAAGTATCAAGCATTCTTTTTCAAGTAAACTGACCAGAGGTCAGTTAAAACCTGTTGTGCAGCGGTATCTATACCGTATACCTGTATCCCTAATAATTAAAATTTAAAAAATGAATGAATGAATTAGTTTACCTGGTGAAAGCTCCAATAATTGGCAAAACTAATCATAAAAAAATGCTACCGAAACTCGGTATCGAACCAAGGACGTTCAGATCTTTAATCTAACGCTCTAACAACTGAGATATTTCGGCCACTATGAAGAACAGTGCAATCTTGTTTCTAGTCTATCTACATGAAAACTGATGCTCATTTGGTTTCGTCCAATTTTAATGTTAACAGACCTATTTGTTGTAAAAATACTTTCCTGAATCCTAATTTCACAATTTCTGTTGAGTAAGGGTTGATCATCATACAAATCCTCAAACTGTCAAAATCAATGATAGTTTTTCCTGTTGCGCCACAGCGCAACAGGTACTTTATACTTGGTTTGTATAGGATTTGCAGAATTTGTAAATGAATAGACTTACCTGACACCATGCCTACCTTTTGTGTTGTGTGCGTGTGTTTGCTGTTACCTTTGCTGTAGTAATGTGTCGGTCATCAGACTGCTATTAACGCCATGTTATATGCACTACCTATACAAGCCGTTATATGCATATATATAATAACAGTGTAGTAGATTGTGGATTCACTGTAAGAAGTTCAGTTTACATGATGGACAGGATTTTTTTTCCACCTAAAGGTGGAACTGTTGTTACTAGGTTTTAATTTCTGTCGCGTAAAATGCCATTAAACGGAAAGTATGAAATGACGTGTGTATGTTATGTGTTTTGAGCATCGGACGATTTTTTATATTATTGACTCCAAGTGAATGTTAAACTATCAACAATTTTCAAGTAAGAAAGTTCACTTTATATTTTAGCATGTTTTAGCTGTTTTTTGGAAGATTTTAGTTACTTTTATTATAATTTTATTTTTTCAAAAATTCGTTACTTGTTCGTACACATGAATGTGACTGTGTCCCATGTTGCTGTTTTAAAATAATCTATGAGATTTGCACAAACTCTGCATCATGGTAAGATGGCTCCTTTCTATGCAGTAGTATGCAAATGAGATTACTGATTAGTAGCAGGATACGCATTACATTACAAGTTGCAGCTGATAGACAGAATTTCAGAAAACGTCTACGTAAAACACATTTTAGAAAACGGACGAAACTATTATTATAGCTCTGTCTCTTGTCGAACACTTCGAAAACAAGAAAGTATAACATATAAACTTTACATTGTTGCCTGTTTCTGGTATCCGGGATACCTGTCAGAACACACCTATCTGATTATTTTTGTATGGGGGAACATCGGCCTTTTAGAAGCAACTTGCTTCTAATGCCCTGAAAGGCGGTGCCCTCCCCTTCTCTGAGAACTGTACAAAATAGTTAAGTTGGTCTTCCCATTGGTTGGCCCATCCAAGACATAATAAAAAGTTTCATGCTCTTCCTATCATGTATGTATGTAGTCTTGAAATTATCTATATACTTTTTGTTTGCGATTAGTTTTTAATGCGCAACAGGCCTAATGTTGTCAAACATTCAACCTTCTCACTTCTCCCTCACTAGACTACTTTTGCAGTAAACTTTTACTTGTTTTATACAAATTTTACTCCTTGACATTTAAGACTAGATGGCTTAGATGATAGCGGTTTCTAGTTTAGACTTGGTGGCCGAGTGTTCGATTCCGTCCCGGATATAACTTTTTGCATTTCATGACTGGCATTGCACATATTATATAAATGAGTTTCCGCCAGCTCTTGTAATTTAACACTGAAGCCATCAGAATTAACGTAGGAAATCATGCAAAACACATGTGACGCCCGCGTTGTTGAACTGACGCACAGGTTAGACAAACCAACTGACAACAGATACAACACAAGCTCAGTGTTATTGTCCAGAATCAAAATTAAAGACCTATTGTGCTGTGGCACAACAGGAAAAATAAGGCAATATAAATTTCGGTAAAAGTGTTTAGAAGATGCTAACGACATAGGAGAAACTAAATACAGGTAATCAAAGTTCACTGAAATCTAGCGCGTTAGATAACAACTTTGCGGAAGTATGTACTAGAGTAGCAGCGCCGACGTCAACCGTAGGACTAGAAATAACACTTCACAATTATGGTTTTGACCTTAAAAAGTTCAAAAAAACTACTATGCTCAATATGCCAAATTTTCAGGTAGTAGAAAGTTGCGTTCAGGTCATTTCATTTCTTAACACAAGGACACGCTGACCAGAAATATTTGTGTCCTTTTGTCCTCAAGGACAAAGACGAACCGGGCTTAACGTTAATTTCAGCAGTGAAATTACACATAAAGTTATATTTTATTTAATATTCTGATAAATTACAGTAAGCGAAGATTACGCCACAAATTATCGATAATCAATAATTGATGAACACCGTAAGGTACAATAAATGGCACATTACAACGGCGATATATTACAGTAATGATATGTATTCTACGCACAACTTGAACACTATTTTATGTAGAAACTTCAGCTGAGACAGCGGTTCAGGAAAATCTACGAAATCCGTAGCGAAACAGGCAATTATTTCTAACGAAATTCAGAGCAAATCATACTAAAACATACGTAAAACCATGGTTTAGCAAAACTAACTTTGTTCAACCAAGTTTAAAAATTCTAAAACATGCAAGGATAAAAAAAAGTGAATAAAAACATAAACGCAATGAACCCTGGCAAAGAAAATATCATTCGTTACTGTAAGCACATTTTTATAAACGTAGGTATAACCTACATAAACACACGTAGGTATGTACATATACAACATATACTTACAAATCAGTAATAAATATATACATTCGAACAAGTCCAATCTGTGGCAAAACCTTCAGTAAGCATCAAGCAAAAAGTTTTAAGTAAACTGACCAGAGGTCAGCTAAAGCCTGTTGTGCAGCGATTGTTACCTGTCAAACGGTGGATTGCACTAAATTGGATTAATTGACGATTAGCTTAAATCGACAGCTTAGGCTTAAATTCTTAAATCAGTTCAATCCGCTACACCAATGAAGATTAGCGCAGTTGGCGCTTAAGAGTTGATTGAAAACTGCCGATTCAGCCGAAATTTAACTAAATCTATTCAACTGGAAATTAGCTCCAACTCAGATTTAAGTTAATCCGATTTGGTGTAATCCACTAAAAAATCAACAAAACAATCCATAACCAGAGAGAGCACCCTAATCCTAAGGGACAATGATTGATATACATTTTTTTTTTTGTTTTTTTTTTTTTTTTTTTTTTTTTATTTTTTTTTGGTCTTATTTTTTTTTTACTTATATGTAGTGGCTTGCGAAATCTTTTGTCAGTAAAGACTTCCAGATAACAGTCACAGCAATGTGACGCACGCGTAATACCTAAACTACATGAGCTAAACAAACGTACTGGAAAATGTTATCGCTGATTTCTATGTAACTTTTATGCTAGACAACGCTGTGACGCACGCACAGTTAATCTAAAGTGCTCAGCAAACGAGCGCACACGCTTATGAAACACCCCATACTGTCTGCCAGAACCAAAATTAAAGACCTGTTGTGCTGTGGCACAACAGGAAAAATGATGTAAGAAATGGGACCTTCTTCCTTTGTGAATTTTAATTTTTGGTTTGAAAATTTTGTGTAATTAGAAGTTTATTTTAGTCCGTAAAAAATATATACTACAAACATATGCACAGTAAATTGATTCGCATTTGATAGATTTGATCCGTTACATTGTAGTTTAGGAATGGGTTCGGACTAAAATGATAAACATATGTATCAACAAGCTCTTCTGCTAAGTGAGAAGCGGTTATGTACATTGCGAGGCAGGAGTGTTTATATTCCAGAGGAAATATTAAACGCGGCCACTTTTTTGTGGATAAAGTAATTTAACTCCAAAATTCTGCACACATGCACTGCTGAGTAGCTCCAAAAATTTTCCAACAACAAAATGTGGTAAACTGTAAACAGTAAACAGGTCTTAAAGTCAAAAACTTAACTAATTTGAAGTTAGTGTTTTAAAAAGACTGGTCTCACCTAGATTCGAATTTGGGTCAATGGATTAAGAATCCAGAGTGCTCACCAATACCTTATGAGACCTTTGACCCGGAGGTGTTAACTTTCACTATTGAAAGTTCTGCATGCATTTGTCGACAAATCGTGAACAGTATAGGTGAATGTTTTAGTACAACATAAACTTTTTTCAACTATAGATAGGTAACTTACATTTTGTCAATCTTACATAAGCTTTTATACTTTTACAAACTGTTTCTTGTTAGGCTTGCATACTTTTATACGACTGCTTCATTGGTGCTGAAACTCATCGTTTAATCAGTGAGATACGCTAGCCCGGTTGGCTCAGTTGGTAAGTGCTGCGCGCATTTACTGAGCATCGGATTTCGGATCAGAACGTCGGCGGTTCAATTCCGCCCCGGAGCTGCAAGTTTTGTTTGTGGTTGTTCTGCATGCATTGAGGACTGAGCTGCTGCTATATGATGTGTTCAGAGCAGCGAGGTACCTACCCTTCTAGTGTTAATTAACACTAGAAAAATTCGACCTGCCAAGATTAACGCAGGACTATCAGATTCTGAATATAGTATGTACGCGGCCCCTAAGGGGGCCACGTAAAAATGTTTAGCCGGTTATAAACTGACTGTCCGAAAATAGTACAGTATGTAGGTAGCTTTAATTTGGTAAAGGAGTTTGGATAGTGGTCCAAAGTGCGTTTGTCGATAAGAAAAATATTAAATTAATTACATTCTACTGTATATATGTAACACAATAGGCCAATTCCTAAAATCCATTAAAATTAGATTAAAATTTGTTTTGCCAATAACTCATGACATGGAATATTATTTTGCAAAACTTTCCATAGCAGATATTTGTAGCGCCTCCCACTTGCGCTATTTCAAATTTAAGAAGAGTTACTGAGGGCACATATGTATATATCTTATCTCTTCAATCATCTTGGAATTGGCCGTAATTTTAGTTCTCAAGCTAGTCTTTTATCAATGACTATATTTATTTTTTTGCACTTTTTTACACAGATACGGGCAAATAATACAATCTATTCTGTAATTCAAAGGGTCCCTTTCACATTAAACTACTCATTTTTTCATTAACAAAACTCGGCGTATAGTTCAACATCCATTTCGGTTATCATTCTTAAAAAATAGCTGACTAGTTATTTGAGATTGCACATAAATTGGCACAGGATACACTGTGGTGATTTAAAGCTGGGGCGGTCCAGGGGGGGACAATCCTTCCGACAGACTCTGGCCCCCATCTCGATGTTTTTTCACCAGTTTTTTGTGCTTCATACGGCGATTTTGGAACCACGTTTTGACCTGAAAAAATAGAAAAAGATATTGGGATGTAACTGCAATGCAAAAATATAATTAATCAAGACCTCATGTGAAACTAAATTTCGCAGATTATTTTATTTTATTTTTAATTTTTATTATTTTATAGTCATTTTTTATTTTATTTATTTATTTGACTGATAACACAGCAACTGAATGAGGCTGCACGCTGAAACCTAATAGATTTAAATCTAATCCTGCAAATCCCTTTTAACCAAACACTGCGCTTTCGTTCTGGTAACACACAAGTGCACTTAAGCCATCCGGGATCATGCTGCCGTTCGATTCTGACCACACTTGATTTCGCTTTAAGAATTACAATTCCTGTTTCCGTTAGCATATTCGCATTTCTTGAATCTGAAAGCTAATGATTGGAATTTCCCCGGATCTACTCAAATGTTTTCCCTTTATTTAATTTTTCAATTTTTCCCACCGCCCAGCACCGTATAGCCGCAGGTATATTCGAGTCCCTAATTAAGTCAATAATTACTTTAAAGCCGCAGCTTCTTTAATAAATGTCAATTTTAATTTTACCATTTCCAGACACACACATCTAGCATTAGCATATCTGTCGGCTTAAATTATAAAATGCGTATCAGAGCACAAAACTTAAAATCAAGGAAGGAACCTCGGAAGACAACATGTTACTGGCAACTTTACATAAAGGTTCGCACTTTGCTACTGACCACGAATTAGGATCGTTTGCATTAGCGGTTTTAGTGGCGTTAAATTGCCGGGTAAAAAAACAACCTGTTACTAAAAACGAGAAGCTTGTTGGATATTATTTATATATATTTTGGCTACACCGGGCTCCCCGTGGCTTCTCCCTCTAATACTCTTGATGATATATACTATAATTGCTTATAACAAAATACAAGTAACAAAATATTATGTAGGGTACTCTTGATAAGACTATGTATTTTCTGCTCATACTTTAAAAACTTATCATGTATGTACCTGCTCTTCACAAATGACAGTATTAGGTATTGCTGGTACACTACGTACAGTAACCCAGTAATAAATAGTCTACTCTTGCTATTCTATTTACATATAAATCGTTTCTATTCATTTAAACTCCGGAAATAACCAAGTAGGGGCCAAAATTTGTGATTACCTGATTATTTCTCAGCAAAGCTCGTTTTTCGACTATGAAATGCGCAATTAACAATAGACGAACAAATACGCACTAATTGGATAGCTAATCCCATTAACCCGATTAGGGATTAAATCAGGTTTGGGCTACCACTTGATTTAATCCGACCCGGCATTTACCGACCCTAAGGCATAACGATAAATTAGTCTCGTGAAATTAATACGCCGTTAGGAAGTAGATATAAGTGGTCAAATCCTAATAGGTCTCACGTATGAAATTAAGGATAAGATGTACTTGAAACATTATGTATAGCAAGAGTACATTATAGTGGCTCACGAAAAGCTAGGACACAGGAATGTGTGAAATTTGTATGAGTGTACAGAACTTATTGAAAATTAATTTTCATAAAACCAAATGTTTGCTATAAATCTAAATATATATAGCAAATATAAATATAAAAAATTTAAATATAAAATTAAAAATCAAAAAAGCAATAATATTGCACGAAATCTATAAATTCCGGTAACTACCAAATTCATAGAACTACTCCTTCAAGCTTGTACGTAATCTGACTACAAAAAACTGTTTCAGAAACCAACAACATGATATCGTAGTTATTACGAGATATTTGACGCAAAAGTTCAAAGTTGTTAATGTTAATGTTAATAATCTTTAAAAAAATCGTACGAAAAAAACTGCTCTGAATACCGTCGTTTATAAAACAACTGTTTGCGTCTCCTACATAGCTTAGCTAACACACCAAAAATCAACCTCCAGAAATTATAAATCAATTAAAATTGTCCTTATGGGCAAACGCATACCCCTACAGACAAGAAAGTAGTTTCAGACAAGTAAGTAGAACCATCCTAAAACCTCGAGCAGTTTGAAATCTCAACCACAAATTTGTAGCATTAGGGTCGATTCATACTTAAAGCCGTATGTCCGTTCAGCCGATAAAATGACGAAAGAATCACGCCACTAATAGTGTATAAGATCAAATTGCTGCAAGTTATATGATAGAAAAATTACTTGTGTTTCTGAGAGACTAAGTTGTGCTGCGAGCTCGATGCGTTCTGGGGTGGACAGATATTTCTGGGAATCGAATCGTTTCTCCAAGCCTTGCAGCTGCTGGTCGGAAAACACTGTTCGGGCCTTTCTGCGTCGATACGATTTGCTGCCTCCGCCAGATCCCAAACCGTCCGGACCACCGCCCCACACGCTGCCACCTGAAACAAATGACTGGGTTGACGAAAATGACCTCTTGATATATACCCAAGTAGTAGCACTTTATAATAAGAAATAATCAATAGAGCCCAAGAGCTGGAAATAATTATTAAGCAGCTAAAGTATATATATATAAGATGTGGGTTTTGCTAAAAAATGTCTGATCGAAAATTGCTGGACCCTGACACAAAAAGAAACACGTAATTTCATAGCGAGAAGAACGAGCTGCGAATTTGGGAGCATCAAAAGTACAGCGAGTAGGTAGGTTGTCGAAAATTATGGTACCTGTATTGTCTCAGTGTCCAGCAATTTTTGGTCAGACTTTACCAATCAGCTAGTCAGAAACCAATATTTTTTATAATGCTCAGTTTGTAGTGTGA
>JASANF010004677.1:0-12759 GCA_030248245.1 Trissonchulus sp. WLG1_4 | reverse complement strand
GCTACTAAATTGGTATTGTGGCTGTAACAATAAAAAAAGCCTAAACTATACATTATACAGTGTTTTAAACAAACATAGTGCACAATGCAACTATATGCATATACATATGCTTTCATGCAAGACAAAAGCAAAGATCACTAAGCCAAATAGTTGCAGGGGTCTGGGGGCGGCAGCCCCCAGAAAAAAAATTGGGGGAAAATTTTGATTTTTAGGCCAAATTTGGTCAATTGGAGACGTATCGGAAGTTTTTTCCGGCCGGACCATAAAAACCAAAAAAGGTACCCTTGTGTAAATTTTCAGTAGGAAAAAATGTCGGGGGGGGGGGGGGGAATTCCCCCCGATCTCCCCTCCCTCCCTACGCCCCTGTATATATATATATATATATAAATATATATACATATATATATACATATATATATATATATATATATATATATATATATATATATATATATATATATATATATATATATATATATATATATATATATATATATATATATATATATATATATATATATATATATATATATATATATATATATATATATATATATATATATATATATATATATATATATATATATATATATATATATATATATATATATATATATATATATATATATATATATATATATATATATATATATATATATATATATATATATATTGCGCGATCGGCGGGAGCCTCCGGCTCCGGCTCCGGTCTCCGGCCGGATTTGGCCCCTCCGGCTCCGGCTCCGGCTCCGGCCGGAGCCATCCAAAAATTAGCCGGATGCTGAACCGGAGGTAGTCTCCGAGCGACCCATAATCATTGATATCTGTCAGAAGAGTGGCAAGGGTCCCCCCTTTTGTTTTTATCGCCCGGCCTAAAAATTTCTGATATGTTTCTAGTTCACCAAATTTGGCCTAAAAAATTTAAAATTTCCCCCAATTTTCTCGGGGCTGCCACCCCCATACCCCTGCGACTGTGGCTTATATTCGTCACTCTGCCCTTCGTCAAAGCCTATGCATGCACACGGAGTACATCCGGCTTACACTTCACTCTGTGCAAGGCACTGTCTGATGCGGAGAACGCTCATTTTAACTTTGTCGGAAAAGTTCGCTCCAATTGACGAAATTACCGTACTGTAAAAAACTGCAAAATCTGGGGGAAATCGCCATGGCCGCCCTCAGAGCTTTGGGCATTTGTTGTCTACAGAGAAAATAGTCATGCTGCATTTACTGGGCGTAGGACGTCAGTCGTTTTTGCCATTTTTCGTCTGAAATTTCCTTTCTGATACGTGTATTCCAGTGGGCGATATTCAGCGCAAAATTTCAAACTCCTCCACCTCGGCCGCCTCAGACCCCTGCAACTTTGGGGCCTCACGCTGCATGTTTAACCTTGTAATACTCTCGTCCCATACTTGAACATGTAATACACTGTCTCAGTCGCTCTCCGATCATTTGTTTAAATTTTCCTTTCTGATACGTATCGAGTGGGCCATATTCGGCCTGGAAATTGAAAAAATCTCCAATTTTTTTCTGGGGGCTACCGCCCCCAGACCACTGCTACCTATGGCTCAGTGATCTTGCGTTTACAATGCGCGTGTATATACATAAAGTACTAAAATCAGAATAAAACTTCATGACGATGAATAGAGCTTGATGATAAAAAATAAAATAAAAACGACGTTCACAAAATAAAAATGACGAAGCTTTGCCGAAAAGTTTTGAGCAAATATTGACGCTGCTTTGACAAATTTCGGCCTAAAAATTAAAAAAATTCTTTTTTCTCGGGGGGGGGGGGGGGGGGGGGGGGGTGGGCGGGGGCCGCGCGGCGCCCCCGCGCCCGCGCGCGCGCGCGCGCTCGCTGGCTTACTTTTTGTTAATAACTTCTACCAAAGCCTCTGCATGACGTTCTGCTTCGACGTGATTTGCATTCAATTTCCCGGGTCGAAAAAATTCTGATATGTTTTTTTGACCAAGTTTGGCCTAAAAAACTGAAAAATTCTCCAATTTAGCTATATCGTTAGCTTCTGGACCCCCAACTAACATTTTTGTAATTTCGGTGTTTGAAGGTCCCATTTTACGTTCAATTAGCATTAGCATTTTGCATTCGATTATTTGAAAAATTACCATTATTTTTCTACCGAAGTATGTTGTTTTTTGTGTTAAAATCGAACTTAAAGTGCATTTTAACATGTTTCAAAAATGGCGTCCGGAATTCCCTCCGGTACTGCGGCGGAAACTCTCGCCCTATATATATGTATAAATATCTATAATATATGATCCGATATATTTCTTTTGTCGTTGCATATCGAAGTCGAAACATATATATATATATATAGTTGTTTTTTATATATATATATATATATATATCATATATATATATATACCCCCGCTCCGGCGGGCGAAAATCTGCCTTCGTTCGTTCGTATATATATATATATATATATATATTAAAAAAAAAAAAAAAAGGGGGGGGGGGGGGGGGGGGGGGGGGGGGGGGGGGGGGGGGGGGGGGGGGGGGGGGGGGCGAACGGACGGAGGCAGGATTTTTGCTCCGGCCGGAGCCGGAGCCGGAGGTAAATTAATTTGCCGGAGCCGGAGCCGGAGCCGGAGCTAGGTCGAAATTGATACCCTTATGATGAAAAATTTTCTAATGTTTAATAAAAATCTATCATCCATCTTCTTCTCGACCTTACGATATGTTTACAACGACTTTATCATAATGGCCAAAAATTGTATACATGTATGCAGTGGCAGTGTCGTAGCCAGGAAAAAATTTCGGGGGGGGAAGACTTTTCATTATTGAAACATGTTAAAATGCACTTAAGTTCGATTTTAACGCAAAAAACGACACATATTTCGGTAAAAAATAATGATAATTTTTCGAATAATCGAATGTAAAATGCTAATGCTAATCGAACGTAAAATGGGACCTTCAGACACCGAAATTACAAAAATGGTGGGGGGATAGGGTCCAGAAGCTAACGATATAGCTAAATTGGAGAATTTTTCAGTTTTTTCAGGCCAAACTTGGTCAAATGGAGACGTATCAGAATTTTTTTCGACCCGGGATATTGAATGCAAATCACGTCAGAAGCAGAACGTCATGCAGAGGCTTTGGTTAAAGTTATTAACAAAGAAAAGTAAGCCAATAAGTTGCAGGGGTCTGGGGGCGGCAGTCCCCAGAAAAAACTGATATTTTTTCAATTTTAGGCCAAATTTTGTCAAAGCAGCGTCAATATTTGCTCAAAACCTTTCGGCAAAGCTTCGTCATTTTTATTTTCTGAACGTCGTTTTTATTTTTTTATCATCAAGCTCTATTCATCGTCATGAAGTTTTATTCTGATTTTAGTACTTATGTACACGCGCATTGTAAACGCAAGATCACTGAGCCATAGGTTGCAGTGGTCTGGGGGCGGTAGCCCCCAGAAAAAAATTGGAGATTTTTTCAATTTCCAGGCCGAAATTGGCCCACTGGATACGTATCAGAAAGGAAAATTCAAGCAAATGTTGGGAGCGACTGACGTCACATCAGACAGTGTATTACACAAGTAAATGCAGCATAATTATTTACTCTTGTAGACAACAAGGAATAGTAAACCCCAAAGTTGCAGGGGTCTGGGGGGGCAGCCCCCGGAAAAAAAATTGGCGATTTTTCTAATTTTTAGACCGAACTTGGTCAACTGGAGACGTATCAGAAACTTTTCCGACAGAAAATTTAAAACAAAAGATGGTAACGTCGCATCAGACAGTGTGTTGCACAAGTAAATGTAGCATAATGTACTCGTGTATACATGCATAGGCTTTGACGAAAGATAATAACAAAGAATATTAAGCCACAAAGTCGCAGGGGTATGGGGGTGGCAGCCCCCCAGAGAAAAATTGGGGTAAATGTTTAGGCCAAATGTGATCAACTGGAGACGTATCAGAAATTCTTTAGGCCGGGCGATAAAAACGAAAGGGGGGACCCTTGCCACTCTTACTGCAATCTAGAGTATGGGTCGCTCAGAGAATTTACCTCCGGTTCAGCATCCGGCTAATTTTTGGATGGCTCCGGCCGGAGCCGGAGCCGGAGCCGGAGGGGCCAAATCCGGCCGGAGCCGGAGCCGGAGCCGGAGGCTCCGGCCGATCGCTAATATATATATATATAATAGAAAAAAATAAAAAAAAAAAAATAAAAAAAAAAAAAAAATATATATATATATATATATATATATATATATATATATATATATATATATATATATATATATATATATATATTTTTTTTTTTGGGATCGACCGGAACCCTAAAACTACCGGAACCGGAACCGGAACCACCTAAAAATACCGGAACCGGAACCCCCTTCAAAAAGACCCTATATTTTGCAATATTTTCAAAAAAAATTTTTGTTTATATACTTTTACTCACATTTTTACTACCCTTCTAACAGTCCCCAGATTTTAAAATATAGGCAGTTTTTACGCAAAAGCCCTGCAACCCCTTTTTAAAAGAACACAGAATTTTCTAAAATGTGTTAAAATGCACTCAAAAATTTTATTAATTTTAAGCCCAAAATCAACACACACCTGAGCAATGAGCATACTTATTACTTAGTTCAAAAGAATGCTATTTTCTGACCATTGACCAGAGTGTTGTAATCGAAAGTAGGGATGTACCGAAAATTCGGTATTCGGTTTTCGGCCGAAAAACGGCTATTCGGTATTCGGTACCGAAAAGTCAATTTTCGGCCGAATACCGAATAGTTAGAAATTCAAGGAAATTCCAAATCAAGGAATGTTTAAAATAAGAACTTTTAATTAATCCTTCAATTAGCACTACACTTCGACCTAATATGTACACAAAAAACATGAGAACTGTAGATGTTAGCTAATAACCTCTCATTAGCATTTATAAGGCCTACAACAGAGCACATATTTGCGTGATTTTTTGATGGATGCTCATAAGAATTGTCAAACTAAAAAAATCAGACAGTGTATTACACAACTACATGCAACACATACTCGTGTAGACATGCAAATGCAGCATAATGTAATCATGTATACACGCATAGGCTTTGATGAAAGATAATAAAAAGTTCAGGGTTTTTTTTGTGTAAAATAGGGTGTATTTACACATCGGCCGCCTAATTTACACAGCAAAAAATAAAAATACACACTGATTTACACAGCCCCATTTTTCCCCAAAAGTTGATGAAACGGCCGATTTCGGTTGTAAAAATTACAAAAATTCGCGAAGTGGCGACTTGTGCCTGTGACCTTTTTGTCCTAACAAAACTAAGTCTAATTTTTGACCCAAACACAAAAAATCTTCGGTTTCTGCTCTTAAACGGCTTATGATTTTTTATTTTAGCATTCGTTTTTATGCACTTGAAAGTTGACAGTGAAAAATCAGCCACGCTGACCGTGTCTGTGCGATTTCTTGTCCTACGTCAAACTACTGTGAAAGTTTTACACCCGGATTTGAAAAAAAAATTGGTAGGATCCGGCTGATGGTAAAATTAATAGAACAACTCTCTATCTGTGTAAACCATGCATGTACACGGGGTCTCGGCCTGGGTGTTTGGGGTTGGGCTTGTTTCAGATTTTGCAAAATTTTAGAGGGGCTTGCCCTGGCGTGTCGGATACTTGAACTGACAAAAACGCAAAAATTTTCAACTATCTCATTTTTTATTTTCGTATGTAGTTCGAGTCTCAAAGTCGAAATATTACTTTTCACGTGAAAAAAACGATAAATTTTTACCTAAAAATGCTAAAATACACACTTTTAAAAATTTACACAACATGCCCTTAATTTACACAGCAAATTTTTAATTTACACAACATTTACACAGTGCCGATTTTGAAAAAAAACCCTGAACAAGGTATAGTAAGCCACAGAGTCGCAGAAAAAATTGCGGGAAATTTGATTTTTAGGCCAAATTTGGTCAATTTGAGACGCATCAGAAAAATTTTCCGGCCGGACCATAAAAACCAAAGGGGGGACCCTTGTGTAAAATTCAGTCGGAAAAAGTTTCGGAGGGGGGGGGGCGCCCCCCCCCTGGGACCGCCCCTGCTCCGCGGGCCGACGATTTTCCAAAATCCGGAAATTCTTTGGCATTATAGACCGAAAATTCACAATAAAATTGTCGATTTGGCAACGGTAACACAGTTACAACGATAAACTATATATAGTGTACTAAGCAGGGATCGACCGGAACCCTAAAACTACCGGAACCGGAACCGGAACCGGAACCACCTAAAAATACCGGAACCGGAACCGGAACCGGAACCGGAACCGGAACCCCCTTCAAAAGACCCTATATTTTGCAATAATTTCAAACAAAATTTTTTGTTTTCTTTTGCGTACATTTTTTTGACTACCCTTCTAACAGTCCCCAGATTTTAAAATACAGTTTTTTACGCTAAAAATTCCTGCAACCTCTTTTTAAAAGATTACAGAATTTTTAAAATGTGTTAAAATGCATTTTTTCCCAAATTTTAACGCCAAAAACAACACACCTGAGAATACTTCGTTCAAAAAGAATGCTATTTTCTGACCAATCGCAAGTCATAGTGGGGCTCAAAAGACTAAAAATTATACACATCCGCGGTCCGACGAATTGCTAGAATCTAGCAAATCCGGAAATATTTTGGCATTATAGACCACAAATGCACTAAAATTGGCGATTTGGCAACGGTAATACAGCTAGTGGGATAAACGATATAGTGTATTAAGCAAGTATATAAACTGAATGTACACGTGGACACGCTTTCAAGAAAGATGATCATAAAGCAACTTAATCACAAAAGCAACAAGACAAACTCACAAAGGTGCAGGGGTCTGGGGGCGGCAGCCCCCAGGAAAAAAGTGGAGAAATTTTTGATTTTTAGGCCGAATTTGTTCAATTGGGAACGTATCGGACATTTTCTCCGACCGGGCGATAAAAACCTATTAGAAGACCCTTGTGTATATACAAATCCACTTGAAGAAAATGGGGGGGGCGGATGTACCGTCGCTTCCCCTGCTAGATCCACCCCTGTTAGATAGTAGGGTTTACACAGATAACAGAGTACAAAATTTTTGGCTGTAGCGTGAAAAACCATGAACCTTCGGCTTTCATTGAGGTAGCTGAAGTAATACAAGAAATTGGACACAGAAGCAGAGCATTGCTGATAGAATGTCACAATTAGGGATGGGAATCATGGGATCGAAAAAAATTTCACCGAATACCGAATATATACCGAATATTCGGTTTTTCGTTTTCGGCCGAAAACCGAATACCGAATACCGAATAGTTGTCATTTGTCACGCAGATTTCTCAGATTTTAAAAATCCAGAAAAATATAATACTACGTATAGATAAATATATAAATACTATCTATAGGACCCCGGGGTGGAGTGGGACAGTGTTTTTTGGCGCGAAAAGTTACACCTCCAACTAAAAAGTTTCAGAAACAATGCCGAAAACATGCGACTTTGAGCGATATACACAACATAGGCGCAGATTCGGTTTAGGCGGTAAATGCAAACTCGCATTTTTTCAACGTAGAAACATGTTTTATATGCTATATGAACCATGTACTATAATATTATACAAATAACTATCGTGCCAGTGTGCTGTCGAATATACCACCCCCTTCGTGTAATCATCTTTTTGCTTCTTGTAAACCTGGGTTTTTAAGGCCATAGCTAAGGCCATGGCCTAATTTTTTCCGGATTGGCCTAAATTTTTTCAGCGATTGAAGCCAGCTGGCCTAAAATTTACAGCTACCGATGAATAAAAAATTTCTGATACGTCTCCAACTGACCAAATTCGGCCTAAAAATAAAATTTCTATATATTTGTTTCTGGGGGCTCCCGCCCCCAGCCCCCAGACCCCTGAAACTTTGTACTTTGTGGCTTTGTGTTCTTTGCTTTTATCTTTCATGAAGGCTTGTCTCTTTTCACCCCGGCAGTTTTAAGTGGGACAGTTATTAATTAAATCTGGAGAAATTTTTTATTTTTTGGCTGATTGTGGTCAATTGGAGACTTGTCGGAAAATTTTCATGGACGAACAACACAAAATTAAAAGCAAAATCCTTTTTCAGAGAATTAGTGGTTCCGGTTCCGGTTCCGGTACTTTTGAAATACCGGAACCGGAACCGGAACCGGAGCCAAAAAGTACCGGAACCGGAACCGGAACCGGAACTCCGGTCGATCCCTGGTACTAAGCAAGTAAACTGTGTGCACTCACTTTTAAGAAATATATATATATAATCATAAAAGCAACTAAGACAAACTCACAAGGGTCTGGGGGCTGCAGCCCCCAGGAAAAAATTGGAGAAATTTTTGATTTTTAGACCGTATTTGTTCAATTGGGGACGTATCGGAAATCTTTTTCGACCGGGCGATAAAAACCGAAAAAAAGGCTCTTGTGTACCAATCCACTTGGAGAAAATGGGGGGGCAGGGGGTGGCTGTACCGTCGCCCCCTCTCCTAGATGTTATATAGATAGTAAGGCTTAGACAGATTAAAAAAAATTTTTATGTAGCGTGAACAACCGAGGAGCTTCGGCTTTCATTGAGGTAGTTGCAGTATTACAAGAAATTGGACACAGAAGCACAGGATTGTTGATAAAGAATAAGAATTGCAACATAAGAAAGAATGCTAGAATAAAAAATCAGAAGCTACTTGTATGTACTAGTACTAGTATATACTATCAATACTATAATATCCGTTTTAAGATAATAAAGCACAAACGATAACAACTATATATTAAGCTAGTATAAGTATGCATGATGTATACGCGTACATAATGACGCATGAGCTTTCATGAAAGAGAATCATAAAGAAGACTAAGTTTAAACTAGCTATATACAGTGTCGCAAGAGGTTCGCCAGAATATATTCTGAAGAAATTTTTGATTCTTAGGCCGATTGGGGTCAATTGGAGGCCTATCGAAAAATTTTCATGGACGAACAACACAAAATTAAAAGCAAAATTCTTTGTCAGAGAATTAGTGGTTCCGGTTCCGGTTCCGGTACTTTTAAAATACCGGAACCGGAACCGGAGCCAAAAAGTACCGGAACCGGAACCGGAACTCTGGTCGATCCCTGATATATATAATTACATAGTTACAATAAACCAATCCAAAACGCTTTAAGACGTTTTTTCTCGAAACCAGATAGTAGATGTAGTATATATATATATATATATATGTACGGATCAACTGCAGTTGGGGGTGGGGATAGTAAACCTATTTTTTTAAGTAGAGCACCTTACGGCAAGCATTTTCTGTAATAGAACCCCATCCACAAATTAGGACTTTCTGAGTCATGACCCCTTGAAAATGCACTGAAAAATGCAAATGAAAATGAAAAGTGCATTTTCAGCCATTTTGGAAATGAACGTAAGCTACAGTTTGAAGCAAAAATTGCTACAATCTTTGTTTTTAGATAGTTTTGACTTTGAGAGTGTTATAATGTGGCATTGTCTAGGCTTATGCTGCTGGTAGGATTCTCTTGGCCAAGCAGGCAGGATTTTTCCTTAAAATTTCTATTTTTTAGTACCTAAGCCCCTTGTTTTGCTTCTTACAAATTTTAAAGATTATTCCGACTCAATTTAAACACGTTTAGAACGGAAAAACACGGGTTTCTGAAAATAAATTGCGAAACCGTCCCTCAATGAGGGTCCAGCCAAACTTCGAGGTCCACTAGTCTTCCCCCACCCCCCAACTGCATTTAATCCAATTATTGGAAACAAGAAACGTGTCGTACAGCACAGCCCAGCGGGGGATAAATTGTGAGTATCTGACGTTATTAACGAGTAATAATATTACTCTTAGTAATTAATATAACTCTTACCAGTATGATGACACAGCAATGGCAATTTTGACATACTGATTGATCAGACTTTGAGATTTCGACATTATACAGAAATACAGTCTGCAACAACAAACAAACAAATAGAAACAGTACATATAGTACAGTAGTGTACAATGTACATGTTCACTAACATGTACATGACCCTCTTGTCCTCAAGTCATAAGTCATAAATCCTAACAACTACATACATGCATCAAGAATAGTTGGGGGTGGGGTGTGCAATATTGGAGCTATTATTACGAGTAGAGTACCTACAGAAAAGCTTTTATGTCAACCCTTATATATCCACAAACTTGATTTTCTGAGATTTCGGGCCCAAATTAGTGGCTTTGAGACGAGTATATAATAAAATATTTATGTAGGACTTGCGTCAGTAATCAAAGATGTATGACGGACTATCCCGTAAGATGGCGATTGTGACATAAGGGTTTTCTGATTTCTGGGAAGTTTTGTTTCCTCTAACATGCATCGCAACCAGTGGCGTATTCAGGATTTCGCAAAGGTGGGGGGCTGCGACCGGGAGGGAGGGGGAGGGTGCGGAGCAACTTGAGCCACCAGATTGAGTGGTCGGCCGCTCAAAGGGAGAGGGGGCTGTCCTGTGACCCTCTAAGGGGGGCTCAAACCGCTCAGGGAGGGACTGGAGCCCACCCAGCCACCCTAAATACGCCACTGATCGTAACAATTGAACAGGAAGAAAGTGGGTATCAAAAATATGTCAGTTGTCTGTAAATAATCTCTGAATTGTGGGTGAAAAAATTCAGATATAGTTTACGCTTTCCATTCAGATAAAATCCACAAAAAATTTACAGAATTTTTCCCAGTGCAGTCAGATACAATTTACAGCCATTTACCCCGAATTCAAAAACTCTGAAATTTATCTGAAAAAAGGCTATATACAATTAAGGTGGCGCTCCTGAAATATGACTTTCCTAAAAACGGCAGTCTGAGACCAATTTTAGATGCACAATAGTAAGCTGGTGTAAAAGTATACCCAAACACAAAATATGAAGTTGATTGATACTAATTAACATTCACTGTAGACCAAACGTGAGTGGAATTTCGGCTTGCGATTTCTCTTCACAGCTGGATTCATAGCTCATTTTGCTTGAGTGACCACCACCACCACCACCACCACCACCACCACCAATGACCACTCGCTCGTTAAAGATAATGGACAAGTTTGCTGTGAATAGGAAAAATTCATTTTGTTGGTGGACAAGAACCCGTATTCATAAAAGTGCAAGCTCGGCTTTTTATCCGAGCTTTGAGCAAGCCCGGCTTAAAATCCCGGCTTTTCGTATTCATAAAACCAAGCTCGGCTTTTTATCCAGGCTTTTTGCTATTCATAAAAGCTGGGATAAAAAGCCGAGCTTGTGGTATTCATAAAAATCAAGCTCGGATTATAATCCCGGCTTCCACGTATATTTTATTGATTTTTTCATTATGAATAAAAAGCTCGGATAAAAAGCCAGGTTTGAACAAGCCTGGATTGACCAAAAAGCTCGGATAAAAATCCAAACTTGTGCGCAAGCCTGACTTTTTATCTCGGCTTTTTCAAGCCAGACTGTTAGATAGATTGTAACAGACACGCAGAAATTTTTAAAGGCCGATTCACACGCTGCGATTTTACTGCGATTTTGCCGCAGCGTTTTTGCCGCTGCGGCAAAACGCAGCTTGCCGCAAGCAAAACGCAATGACGCAAACGAACAGACGCAGCGTTTTTAGTGCGGAATGCCTGCGTCTTGAATTTGCCGCAGCGTTTTAAGGTGGTAGTGTCGCCAAAGCAGTTTTGCTCATAGGTTGCAAAAAGAGATCTTTTTGCTTTGAACTTGTACGTTCACTGAGAAACTAGTACAATGCTATACTGTGTTAAATAAGTACTGCCAGACAGTAGACTACCAATATCTACCAATATCTTGAACCAATCACCGATTGTAAGCCAGACATCACACAATAAGGACATGAAAATTCAAAAAATTCAGCCAGATATCAGATTGGCCAGCTTGTGAAGCACACATAACGTGTCGACGCACGGTTTTTTGCCACAAATAAGAAAAAAGAAAAATGAAGGTTCGTTTTTCTTTTGATTTTAAAATAAGCGTCTAACTTTTTCACAATTTATCATTATTGCTGTGAGTACTTCACTGTTTACGGACTGTTTTACAGTTCAAATAGGTATTACTCCACAACCACTCTAGCAATTTGCACTAAATTTTGTGTGCATAAACTACAACATATGTTCTTTTAGTCTGTGTAAACAAACTAAACAAATAAGTTGATAATTGTGACGAAAAAATCGAATGTGAATAGGTTTTTAAACGTCATTTTTCCGACTTTGCAACCTCACTGCAAACAGTATACTGCATCACTTTTGATGAAACTTTGCGAAAATACTTTCCTCAACATATATTTTCAAAATATATAAAGAACGATGTCGTATCTCTTTCTGAAAATGTTTTATAGTTACGCAAAATCGACTGCTTTCGCGACACTACCCCCTTAAACGCCAGACTGCAATTCGACCTGCGATTTCATTGCGTTTTGATGCGTCGTTTGTGTTGGTTTCAACAATTTTTGCTTAGCACTTTGTCATTTTTTTGAAACAGTGAAGACGCAGCAAAGTGACCTGCGAGACGCACTAATGCCGCAGAGATTGTTCAGACGGTGCGTTTCGCTTGCGACACCCTGCGGCTCGCTTTTTGCGTCAAAATCGCTGCAGCAAAAACGCACCGTGTGAATCGGCCTTAAGTATTTCGTCTCTAGCGCGTGTCGTAATAAGAACGAGTATCAATCACTTGTAGTTTGATCTCATTAACATAATGTAAGCTTGATTGCATATGATACTACAATACAAACTATATATTAATTGGGTCGAATTATTACAACGTAATATATACTGTAATGTTCGCATCGCACCTG
>JASANF010004676.1:0-87624 GCA_030248245.1 Trissonchulus sp. WLG1_4 | reverse complement strand
GTTTTACACCGACTTTAATCTTGACTTATGCCTTAACATAAACGTGGTGCAAATGCATATGTAGCATAATCCGTGGATTTGAAGAATTCAGGGGGAAGGGATACAAAACCGATATGGAAGGGGACCGTTCTACAGGAGAGGAACGGGGTCTGGTTGGGGGCAACAATCCCCCCATACCCGCCACACCCATGTATGGATGTTAACTGTACCGTAAGCAACTTTAACGGATAAAAAAACAAGTGAATTAACATGAATGAGATGAAAAAACCCACGCGCTTAAAACTATCCGTTTATGAAAATAGCCAAGATTATTTCAATGTTTCAGGGTCAAAATAGGTACTCATAAAAGCGCATTAAATAATTACAGAAAATGGCTCGAATCCGAAGACGCAAACAGATTCTTTTAAAACATTATGAAAATTAGAAATTTCGGAGATGAAATTTCTTGTAATCCAGCTGATAACGTTCTTCAAGATTATTAAAATGTATTTCTAAGATTAGATGGTATTATTTTTTCAACTCATCGGTACAATTACTTAGCAGCGTCGTAGGCAGATACTGATGTACTCAAGACTTGAAGGTGGTAAGCGCTATTAAAGGTAGAGGGTGGGGGCCGTATCAAAACACGAATCTTACGACAAAATACTGTACGGTCCCCATGTTGATATGTGAAGTAAGTGTAGATAACGTAGGGCTACCCCCTACCTGAGGCGGGTTTTCCCCCATCCTAAACGTCGAAATTATAGCGAAAATACAGCGTTGATTTCGTATCTTCACATCTGAGAACTCACAAAATCACACTTTTTACTAGTTTCTACAATAGCAATATTCGTGAATAGAATAGCGCTCTGCGCTATGTTTGTGCACTTCGGAGACAGCAGAAAGGCTGCCAGATACATAGTTTTTGCCTATCTGTGCTGGCTTGCGCACGTCGAAAAGGATGATGTGTCGCGTGAATAGAAATATATTTCAACATTTCGAAAAATCTCTTCATATTTAAATTGTAGCGTTCAAATTTGTTATTTAAATTTAATATTTAAATTATTATTATACATTCCTAATTATATCTGAATGGGGGAGCTAACCTGACTCCGATTTGGCAGAAAATCCAAAATTTGAATTCTACTCATGTGTGGCTTGGCTTGCCACAGCCATCGAATTTCTGAAACGGGGAATTTCTGAACTCTCACTTGCCTTTTTAGGGCTTCGTAGGGATTGTTGTTTGTAGACGCCCTTTGGAGGGCTTTGCAGCTGTTGTGTGTGATTCCGTGTGTGACTCCGGACCTAGTTAGGGCCAGTTTCTGAGCGATTTAGAGTGGTTTGCCCCGGTCGGCAAACGTTATTCTGCATTCCACTTGGGCTCGGGCGCACGGTCAGTTCTGTCCCTCGGCCCTCGCCTTCACGGCCTAAATTCCAAGAGTCCCGTGGTTTGCAGCATAACATAAGATAGGCCCCCTAGAGTATTAAAGTGATTTACGACAGCTCATCATCAGCCCAGTAGCTCAACGGTAGAGGGTCTGCAGATTCAGAGATGGGTGGTTCGAATCTCCCCTGGCTGATTCTGATGTTAATCTTGATGCTGTCTTTAGTTCAATAAAATTGTTGACACTTGTTGACAGAAAAATTCACAGCTCCTATAAATTAATTATCCTAGGGGAGATCTTTGATGGACAACGGTTAACATAACTTTTTTAATGTAATCAATCTTACTTCAGGTAGCGCTCAGCAAGAAACTTCCGAAAGTTCAGAACCTAAACGATTCTTCCGCTATACAACATTAACGGCACATCTTATTGTGTGCATAAAATGTATTTTAAAGGGTAGAGGTCGAGTGTAAGCGTGCACGAGCACGAGATTTTACCCCCCCACCCCTAGGCGCTATTTGCGCTATTATAGTTTCCAGCTCAAAAACGCCACCCCCCTCCCCTAGGCGCTATTTGCGCTATATGCGCTACTATAGTTTCAAGCTGAAAAACGCCCCCCCCCACCTCCCCCCACCCCCGCTATTTGCGCTATACACGCTACGACAGGTAGGTATCTCCCAAAAGAAAACTTTTGTACTTTTTAGTACGTATAAGATCTCTCAATTAAAATTAAGATGTTTAACATTATTTCAAACTTTTTGTTTGTGTTTTCATGGACGATATTAAAAAATAGCGCATATAATTTTAATTGAGACATCTTATACGTACTAAAAAGTACAAAAGTTTTCAATAAATTAGCCAATAGCACAAAATAGCGCCTAAATAGCGCAAATAGCACCCTCAGGTGCTATAAGCGCTATTTTTTAAGCCTATGAAAAAAATAGCGCTTATAGCACTTTGATGCGCTATCGTTTTGCTTTATGCGCTATTTTTTAATATCGTCTATCAAAACACAAAATAAAAGTTTAAAAGAATAAAGAATAAGTTAGCCAGTAGCACAAAATAGCGCCGAAATAGCGCAAATAGCACCCTCAGGTGCTATAAGCGCTATCCAAGATCAGCATCACTATTTAAAGGGAAATTAACACAAACACCAATAGGCCAGCGTAGCTCAGTTGGTAGAGCGTTACGCTAGCAATCTAGCAATGGGTGGTTCAAATCCCTCCTGGGCCCGGTTTCATAAAAAATCAATAACTAATAACTAATTATTAGTTATTAGTCCGCTAATATTCGTTGCGTAATACTGCGTTTCATAAAACTTACCTGCATTCAAATATTAGTTATTAGTACTAATGCACTAATATTTGAATGCACTGGCCAGCGCAGCTGCTCGCTGCCCAGCAGCAGGCTGATTCGTGCGTGCGCTATACACACATGTGTGTGTGTGTGTTCACTACCTCTGTTGGTTTCGACTTGATTTCATTTGCTATTAAGGGGGTAGTGTCGCGAAAGCAGTCGATTTTGCGCGACTGTAAAGCTTGTTCAGTGAAATGTTTGAAATTGTTCTTTCTATATTTTGAAAATTTATCTAAAGGCAAATATTTTTGCCAAGTTTCAGCAAAATTGGTGGAGCATATAGTTTGCAACGATGTCGCAAAGTCGAAAAGATGACGTTTTGAAAACCTATTCACATTCCATATTTTCGTCATATTTATTATTATTTCTGTTTAGTTTTTTTACACAGACTGAAAGGACATATGTTGTAGTTTATGCACACAAAGTGCAGATTACTGTAGCGGCTGTGGAGTAATACTAGTTTGAACTGTGAAGGTGTACTTAAACTGTAAAATAGTAGCAGCAATAATGATAAATTGTGAAAAATCTAGATGCTTATTTTCAAATAAAAATGAAAACGAACCTTCAATTTTTTCTTATTTGTCGCAAAAAATTGTGCGTCCACACATTATGTGTACTTCACAACCTGGCCAATCTGATATCTGGCTTGATTTTTCGAACTTTTATGTACCTATTGTGTGATGTCTGGCTTACTAATGGCGATTGGTCCAAACTATTTGTCAATATTGGTAGTATGGTGTCTGGCAGTAATTGTTTGACACCAGATAGCGTTGGAGTAGCTTCTCATTGAACGTACTATTTCAAAACAAAAAGTTCTATTTTCACAACCTACATACCTGTATGAGCAAAACTGCTTTCGCGACACTACCACCTTAACGTGATTGCTGTTAGCAATCATTATTTTTTTGTGTCACATTATTGGTAAGGTATCAACAATTTTACACCTTTTTTGGCTGCATGTTATGTTTTTTGCTGCTACATTAACAAGTTTTATTATTATTTACACAGTGTGTTAAAATTGAGAGTCACAAGATTAACATTTGTATTTGAGTGGAGTTGCCTTCGAGTCAGGTTGAGTCAATTTAAATTATTATATACAGTCCGCTTTTTTATGGAAAATCAGTTGTGGTTGCCATTTTTTTCAAGTCAAATCAAAAAATGACGCCAAATTTAACTGTTTATGTATTTTATAAATTAGACTCTTGTCAAACATCTGCATTATCTGTTTGCCCGCTTGGCCAAATGGCACAGTACCGGCATGAAGGGTTGATGTTAGTCCATTTCAAAATGCACAAAATGTTCCAATGTCAAAAATTGTGCATAAAAATGCCATTCCTAAACCAACTGGATTAAACTGACTTAAGGGGGGCTACCCATATTTGAAAACTTTCCGACAAAGTCCGACAAAATTGAGTGACTACGTTTTGCGTCACCGCTAAGGCCATAGGGAAAAATTTAAAAAAAACTGGATCATAGAGGTTGAGATATGACATTAGGCTATCGAATTATGTAAAATTCAGCTTTGTCAGTGTTATCAAAAATTTCAAGTAAAAGAACGCTTTGCACTACAAAAAACTTTTTTCGCCTATTATTTAAAATTGATTTTTTGATTTAAATTAAAATTGATTTTTTGGGAGCCCCTAGTATAAAATTGGCTAAAGCAATGGTTCCAGTTTGTTACATCTGCGACGCATCTTCCATAGGGCTACATTGTGTGCAGTGTTGTTTGTTACATCTGTGAGCAGTGACGCCAAACGTAAAGTCACTCAATTTTGTCGACTCAATAAAAGTTATTTTTTTGACATTTTGCCTTCGATTTTTGAGGTGGGCCTGGGTTGAGAATACATATCAAAATCCGGATCATACGATTTTGCGCATACAGGTGGGCTCCTACTATGCTGAGTTTCAGTCTGATTGCCTTCTATAACTGTCCAACTATTTAAATACACTGATAACTCTCTGAACCAAAAGAGCACCTTGGAGCTATGCGGGATAACGTCAAGCGTGCATGTTAAATCCATTTACCCAAGTGGTAGTTTAGAAATTGGTTCCGACTAAAACAAAGCCGCTGACGCATCTTAACTAATCAGTTTAGTCCTGAATGCTACTCCTCATTCCTCAACCACGGATTAAGATAAGTCCAGTCAATTAAGACGTGTCGACATTTTTCAACCCGAGTACCCGACCCGACCCGATCCGAGAAACTGTTCAAACCGGCCAGACCCGAAGCGTTGTATTGATCAGATTGCTCCTGAAGCTGTTATAAACTTCCTTTTGACAATTTGACAATTATAATATGAACCTTCTGGACAGTTAGTGATGCGCTTAGCGTTGGAAAGCTTTCAAATACTTCACATTTATGATCTATAAGATAAGTTATTTAACAGGTAAGCTGAGCGTTAGTATTATGTATATATATATCTGATCTTGATGTGAACAAGAAAAAGACACTGAAAAATTGAAACTACAAAATTAACGCTGGACTAATATATGTAACAATTACGGGTAGGCTCCAACTAATAACTAATAATTACATAGTATATTAGGTCATTAGCTCAAATATTAGTGTTTTTATGAAACCCAAGCAGCCTAGGTCACTAATATTTGAGCACTAATATACTAATGAATAATAACTAATACACAAATATTAGTTCAATATTTATGAAACGCTAATGTTTCAACTGATGAACTAATATTGACTAATATTTACTAATATTCACTAATATTACGTTTATGAAACCGGGCCCCTGGCCATTTTTCTGTAGAAGTTTCGTCCATATCCAAAAAAAATAGCACATATAGCACCTTCGATAGCGCTATAGCGCAAACAGCGCATATAGCACCTTCGATAGCGCATATAGCGCAAATAGCGCATATAGCACCCCCAAAAAGCGCTATAGCGCAAATAGCGCATATAGCAAATTCCATAGCGCTTATAGCGCATATAGCGCATAAAAAAGCGCTATAGCACAAAAAGTGCTATTTCGATTTCGCTCACACGCGTTCGTTACCTTTTAAAGATATTACTTACTTCGTAGACTTAAAAGACTTAAAATTGTTTATGCTCTGAGCACGACGAACGTTGATATTTTCACTCACGACAAAGGCTCGATTCATACTTATGTACTTGCAGCCGGCACAATCCCGAATACTCACGCCACAATCTGATCATATACTATAATACAATAATACAACTATATTAGTGGCGTGATTGTTTCGTAATTTTGGCGGCTAAACGGGCGGACGGCTGTAATCGATCCAAGGCTGCAATAAAGCCCTCCAACGTCAAGACTTAGTGTAAATGTTAGGAAAACAAGAGCAATTACCCAAATTTCAGAAAATTATATACCTGTCGAAATTGGTTACGTGTAGGACACAAGAATGTACGTTTTATACAAAAATTCTAATCAAGTCATTTAGCAAACAGGTTTTTACGTTATCACCAAATGACTAACGAACGACTAATTATTAATTCTATATCATTTCTATGGCTTAATTTGTCTATTTGCGTGCTCTTTTCTCAAATAATTAAGCTGTTTACTAGTTAGAGACAATTCATACTAACAGCCGTTCAGACGTCAAAATCCGGAAAATATAACAAAAGAGCACAATTATAAGTGATGAGTTACAAGTAGGTATGTTGAAAGTATGAATCGACCTTTAAAGGTAACGCTACCCAGTAAACAAACAACTGGGAATAACAAAGTGTGTCATAATATTGTGAAGCTTTGTTTTAGGGTCGGTTCCTACTTGTCCAGATAACGGGACATACGGACAAACGGATGAACGGACGTACAAAACAAAGTGACCGGTAGATTGGATAGTTTATTCATACTTTCTTCCGTTCATTTGTACCGTACCATCTTTGATTTTTCAGCTTCAATTACCTGTTTTTAATTACAGTTTATAGACAACACAAAATTACAGAAAAACGAAAACAATAATAACTGTAACTTAACCAATAAAAACATTTATATACTCACAACTAAGAACTTGAAATTTGCAAAAAGTACATTACACCAAAGAAAGCAGAACTTTTGCAATTTTGTTTGGTCGAATCGTCAGCTAGAATACTGTCTTTTTCGGGACTGTTTGTGTTGAATAATATAGAACAGCTAGGATTCACAATTGAAGTAAAAGAGGACAAAACAGCATTTTTAAAGGAAAAAAATAAAAAACAAAACGACAGCCAAAGCAATTGAAAGTCGAAAAACATAGGAACAAACAAAAACACCAAAACACACTTTAGTTTAAGTCCGTTATGAATTGACTCCTACAAGACCTGGGACCGATTTATCAAAGCGAAATGCTCGTTATCGAAAATGTTCGTCATCGAAAATATTCATCGAAAATTTTAAATTGATCGAAACATTTTGAACGACGGACATAACACTATGTAAATTATAAAAAATGTTCGTCATCGAAACTGTTCGTCAATGAAATTTCTTTATCAAAAATGTTCGTTGTTGAAAAAACAAATGTTCGTCGTTAAAAAAACAAATGTTCGTCATCGAAAAATTTTTAACGACGAACATTTCAACGGATGTCTCGAGCTCTGTTAAAATGTTCGACGTTGAAAAAAATTTTCGAGGACAAGTACGGACAAGTATATACTAGGCTTTAGTCACAAATAGCTGATGTCAAATGCCGATCAGCCAAAGTCACAAAATAATCACTCGTGAGTTGTTGCGTTGCGTAAAAGTCCGAAAAATGAAATCGAAATCGAAGATCGGTTTCGATCGCAAGATTGCGAAAAATCGATCTAGCCAGCTCCCAGCTGTGATTTATCCAAGATATCTGGGCGAGATGCGGACTTAAATGGAGGACTAAGCGAGAGAGGAAATAGAAGGCTTCCTGAAAATTAAAAAAACTAACTTTGAGAGATTTATTAAAGTCTGACAAAAAATAATTGCGTCACTTACTTATTTTAGTGTCATGACTTCTGTGACCACACACTTGTTGTACTCTTGATAGTCAAAATCTATTCTTTTCTTAACGAAATCGCATGTTTCGTTTTCTCAAGAGGTGGAACTATTTTCATGTCAGACTTTCGTTTATAACATGGACAGAAAAAATGCAAAACAAAAACCGATCTATGTTTATTTAAAAAAGCAACACAACGAAATTATGACTAAACTTAAATTTTTTACGGTATAAGCTTGAAAAAGACTAAAGCTGCGCTACAAAATTAATTTTTATTCGTAACTTTTTCAACACAAATTTTTCGTTAAAAAGTAAAAAAGAATTGACACTTTCCTCATCAATATTTAACAATTCAAGAGTTCTACAAGCCCTTAATTCCACAGCTATGGCCTCAACCATGCACGTACGTATTTTCACTCGCACATGAAGGCTCAATTTTAGAAAAAAAACTGAGTCAAGGACCCATTTCCTTCCTTTGTCCGTTGAGCTGAATTCCGTTCAAACTTATGAAAAAATCACGCCACTAATAATAATGTATATACGATCAAGCCTGTTGCTCAATTTTACAGGTCTTACAATTATTCTAACAATTGTAAGTGCAAATCGGATGATTCGTTACGAGTTCATCATCCTAAATTCAGTATGAATCACCTGATTCCGAACTTACAATTGTTACAATTGTAAGACTTGTAGGGTGGATTTCACAAAGGTGGTTTAACTAAACCATGGTTTTACGTACGTTTTTATATGATTTGCACATAATTTCGTTACGAATATAGCCTGATTCGTTACGAATTTCCTAGTTTTTCTTAAACCATGGTCTTATGTAGCTTAGTTAAAATTTCAGCGAAACAGAGACCTGCTGTGCTGCAGGTTTTAAATTTCAACTGCGCTAAAACCAAGGTTTTAAAAAATCGACGAAATTCGTAACGAATCAGGCGTTATTTCGTAATGAAATTATGTGCAAATCATATAAAAACGTACGTAAAACCATGGTTTAGTTAAACCACCTTTGTGAAATGCACCCGTAAAGTTGAGCAACAGGCCCCTGGGGTGATGAGCATGGGAGCATGTGAGTGGCTATTTCTTAATTATATCGGCTGAACGGACATACGGCTGTAAGTATGAATCGAACCTAATAGGCCTTACATTAATGCAAGACATTGTAGAAGCTGGGCTGTTGATGACAGGATTAAAGACCAAATTTGGCAATTTCGCTGCCAAATGTTGACGTAGTTTGGTTTCCAGCAATATTCCTAAAAAACACTATTAAGTAAAAAAGACGTTCCATTCAAAGCTTACGATTGCTTTTTCCTTCTCTAACTTTCAATTCCCTAATATATGATGTTCAAAGACCCACAAATAAATCACAAGCGTGTGCAAAAAACACCTAAAATCGATTGTTTAAATGGCTGGAGTTGTATTAAGCTAAAGAGAAGGCCCATGCATTTACCGGATTAAACGGACTGGACTTATTTTAGTTCGAGGTTTAGGAGTACCGGACTAAACGAACTAAACTAGTAAAAATAAATCTGCGGCCTCATTTTTGTCCGAACCCGTTCCTAAATTACCACTAAACTAAACGGATTAAAGCTTAACATTAGCAAGCGCAGCGAAGTCCGTTTAGTCTGACTAAAATGCAAGACGATAAAATTTAATTCTGCTTAATCCGGAGGTTTTGGAATGGCATTTTTTAGCATAATTTTTAAACCGTTTTGTATGATTAAATTACCTGACCCTTTGATCCGGTAAAGGAATAGGCCCTTAGCTAGATTCCTAAAATGGATTAAACAGACTAAATTAAAATGTTGTAAATGAGAATTAGGGCCTATGAGACTCGGGGGCTGTGAGTGTAGTGGTTAGCATTCTTGTCTTCGAAGCAAGCGGCCCGGGTTCGATTTCCGCCCGGCGCCTCCATTTCTTTCATTCTTCTAAATTGGGGCCTCCTCTTTCTATCCAACATAGTGGCGACCGTGACATAGGACGGAGAGGATAGGGCCGGGTCCTCATAGTTAGGACAGCCTTATCCCTGAACAGTCTTCGGAGGTGGGTTAGGAGCCCCATGCCCTGGGTTGAGGTTGGCACTTCAACCCTTACGGTACTCGTGCTGTGTGCAGTGTGACTGTGTACATAGTCTCTTTCTTGTGTGGTCCCTCGGTTAAGGGCACTCCGAAAAACCTTCTATTTCGGTTAAGGGTGAACCGGAGAAAACCCTCGGTACTGTTGAGAATCGTTCTGGGTCGATCGAATGGTTGCGGGTGAGCCAGGAAACCCTCAGTGTGGTGTGATTGAAGTAGGCTTGGAGGCCTACGTGTGAATATGCTCCCCCTTGAGGCAACGGGTTCGCCCCGGGAGCATGAGTACCGATCGAGTATCGTTGCAGGGTCGCAACGATGTTCGAAGAAGGACCCTGTTGTAAATGATAATTAGGGCCTATGAGACTCGGGGGCTGTGGTGTAGTGGTTAGCATGCTTGACTTCGAAGCAGTCGGCCCGGGTTCGATTCCCGGCACCTCCATTTCTTTCATTCTTTCTAAATTGGGCCATCATCTTTCTTTCAACGAAAACATGTTTGATTTTTAATTCACATTAGTCAATGTTGAGACAGAGTTAGGTAGATCAGAACGTACTTATAAAATACTATTGTAAATTTTATATGATTTTATAGTCGACGTCGTGAGTTATTCACAAAACAAATTTAATCTAATCCGTTTAATCTAGCTTAAGAATTGGCCCGGAGTGTAGACTGCCTTTATGTATTAAATGTCTAGACAGGGAGGGGGAATTCTTACTGAAAGAAAGATAGCATCATCCATCACACAGAACGAACCAAGAGGGATTCGAACCACCCATCTTTGAATCAAATCTTTCTAATTTCTATCCTAGTTCCTTACCGGGTTTTTTGGTATAATCCAAAGCCACCAAATCTTTAAAACAGCAGCCGTTGCGAACTTTGCTCCAAACATCCACGAAAATCTAAAAAAATGTATCGAAATATATATATGTATATTTGGTGCTTTTTTTAAAAACCGTAGGTACTCTTTTTTCTCGTTGTTGGAGATAAATTAGGTAAGTCCATAGTGATGCAGTAAAAAAATGAAAAAAGAACGAAAAGCAACAAAAAAGAGGATAGATTTGAATTTACCAATAAAACTTATGTAAGAGAGCACATGCTTCAAATTTGACAATTTGTTAGTACATTAGTTTATCAAAGTCATTTATATATTGCACCTACAGATACAGATAAAAAAATTAGCTGGGTTTAAATTAGATTATGCGAGTTAAAACAGTTAATCTAATCCAGTTATCATAATTTATTGCATAGAAGAAAGGCCCTTAGCCAATTAAAACAAAATTGTATACTTATCACTCACACAGACAAGTCACAGAAAAAGTATATATACTATTTAAATAAAATATAAAAAACCCAGCAAAAAATACCTCTAATAATACCTACTTGCAATGAGCTTGGCTGAATCAGTAAACCGCACCAGGGAATGAATTCTGATCCACGCGTTCGCATAACGCCGGCACTAGCAAAAAATGGGTGCGAAAAATTGGTGACCATTTTTCGCGGGTCAAATTGACAGCGAAAATCGGTCAGACCTTCGATTAGATTCTTCCCATACAAAATGGCTTTTTCCAAATCCGTGGTCACGAAAAAACAATCGTCCACAAGTCGCAGCAAAAGCGAATTTCGCAGAAAGTCGCGATTCGCGAAAATTTGCTCCACTCTATCCAAATAGAGTTCGGCTAAAAGTCGCGAAATAGTCGTGCCCTGAGGGATTCCGGATTTTTGGCGATAAAATTTACCCCCAAAACTGACCACGTGTCGGCAAACTATGTTTTCGATCAGCTGCAAAACCCGCTTTTGAGCTAATTTCTGGGTCGATACCAAAATGATGTTTTTGGGCGAATCGCGAAAATTTTGCCGATTTTCTGCGAATTTTTCACGCCATTCCAGTTCCGTTTCAGCGGAAAAATAATCCTCCAACCACGCGACGAATTTCACACAGTTTCGCGAAGTTTCGCGATTCGGCGAAGTCTCTTTGATCAAATATTTGCAGACGATCCAATCAGAATCATTGCTTGAAATTGATTGGTTGAAAAGTTCGCGACAAATTCGCATAACTCTGGCCTGCACCAAACTGTCAAAACAGGCCGTCATATCTGCTTTCACTATCCAAAATTTGGTATTCTTTCCACTTGCTTTTTGTCGCATTTTGGCCAAATAATTTTGCCATCTTTCCCCGATTTCAGTGAGCCCTAAAATTCATAAAATTATAGACGCCAAGCTTGAAATTATAAGAAACATCAAAAAAAAATTAAAAAAACAAAAAAGGGAATCAAACTCTTTTTTAAGGATTCAAAAAGCCTGGATGTGATAATGAAACAACTAGATTTAGCCGATAAATTATTTCTTTTTAATTCCCTTATCAGCAAAAGTCACAATGACGGACAACAAAATTGCTGCCGAGTTAAAAATACGCTCTGTGTTTAGCAAAAAATCTACGAGAATCAACTCAATGACAAATTTCCAGATGTCTGACACTGAAAATTAAGACAAATCAAAATATTTACATAAGAACTGAGCTCCTGTTGTGTCGAGGCTATTGCAACTGAATTAAAACAGGCTGGCTGATTCATCAAATCCCTGTTTTTGTTCATATACCTAACGGCTTAGAAATTAAAAACAATTACGGATGTTTTACGTTGAAATGATGGCCGGGATCCACAACAGCAGTTTAACTTTAGACCCGGTCTAAACAGTTCTTTTAGATTGAAACAGAACACAAAAATGTAATTTTCTAGGTACATGTGTATTTTATACCGTCACATGTTTAGACTGGGAGAGTTTAAGTTAAACACCTATTGTGAATCCGAACCGAAGCGTACCAGTGTACCACGTAGGTTTAGGCACACCAAGGCTATGCACACAAATCTATTATATTATAAATTCAAAAAAATTGAAAACTGAACCTAAGACTAAACAGCTTGGGACAACTACATAAGCGTAAGCCTAAACTCAAACTTGAGCCAAAATCTGAGTATTTTTCAAAATGCACACGGACGCTTACACGTGTATAGCCTTGCTGTTAGGACTTAGCGATCGACCGGAGGCTCCGGCTCCGGCTCCGGCTCCGGCTCCGGCCGGATTTGAGCCTCCGGCTCCGGCTCCGGCTCCGGCAAAAAAAGTGCCGGAGCCGGAGAATTTTCATTGTTCAAACTTTGGCCAAAAGTTCAAATTTTGAGAAAAAATCGCAAGATTAACGAAGCAGTTAGTCGATTACAGTACTTATATTACTGCCAGTTGTGATGGAGATGACTACCCCTCTCTAGCAGTGTGTATTTTTACGTCTCCAATTAAGTCGGCCTAAAAATCAAAAGTTTCTCACACTCACGTTGCCGCCCCCAGACCCCTATAAGCTTGTAACTATGTGACTTAGTGATTTGAACTTGAGTTTTAGCTCTGATGTTTTCGGCCGGTCAAATATGTTTGCATGTGCATGTGCTGTTATTTCGCAAATTTTTGTGTTAAAATAGCAAAAAAGTTAATTTTCACCCATTACAAAAAATCGAAAAGTCATTCCCCTAAAGATTTTTTCCTGGTTACAACGTGGCTGATATACGCCTAAATTACAGGGGTCGGGGGGGGGGGCGGGCGGCAATCCCCGGAAGCTACAGACATTTACGGCGTCGTATCTTCTACAAAGTGCAATCTTTTCCAAATTTGTCTATTTTTTGGGTGCATATATTCTTATATACGTATATATATTCTTAACAATTTTGCAAGACGGACACCCTGAAGGCCTGAACAACCAGCTCCCTCTGACTCCTGACACCTGCCCTTGGCACCGCAGTCAAAATGCCATACTGGCATACATGTACACGGGGTCTCGGTTTGGGGGCGCTTGTCCCGAAATTTTCGACATTTTAGGGGGGGCTTGTCCCGATATTTTGTCCCAAAAACGCGAAAATTTCCAATTTTTGCCTAAAAATTGGAAATTTTTGCGAAATTCCGATATTTTTAGCGATTTTTTCGTTTTTTTTGTCATTTTTGAAGCATTTTATGGCGATCTGAAGCGATTTTGGGGTTTCAGAGAGGGGGGCTTGTCCCGACTGGTCAAATCTGAGGGGGGGCTTGTCCCGAAATTTCAAATCTGGGGGTGGCGTGCCCCCCCCCAGACCCCCCCATGTACATCTGTGCATACTGGTCAATTTGACCTAATTTTTGACTTTTTATCAATGTTGATGAACCTTTTTTGTGAGATCACCAAAAACGGGACCAGTCAGTGGCCAGTGGTCGTATGAGTGTGTAAAGACATATGTATAGAAATGGGGCGTGACTGTTGAAACATTAAAAAATGCTGTTTCGAAAAAAATTGAAAATTTTTCACAATTGTCAACATTTTTTACTAATTGAAATTTTTTTGTAAACCACTGCCTCCGGCTCCGGCTCCGGCTCCGGCATTTTGTATCCGGCTCCGGCAAAATTTTACCTCCGGTCGTTCGCTAGTTAGGAGCGCAAAAAAAGCGTCCAACCTTGCACAGAATTGGATGGCCATTTAGCCATTATTCTCGCTTTCCGAAGAATGGCCAACACTGCTTGAAGTTTCCAGTTCATCTGATAACTTTGGGCCGCAAGTTTAGCCCGACGTTGGCTTATGATCGGTCGAAGCGAATTTTGTTTCGGCACAAATCGCACCGATAGAGGGCCGAATGTTTTGGCGGATTTCAGCCAATCAAGAACGAGTTTTCGCGAAACTTTTCGCAGTTTCCACTTCTCGCGAATTTTTCGCCGACCCCAGCCAATCAGCTTCCACCAAACCGGTTTGCGATGAAACAATAGTCGATGTTTGAATTGCTGAGAATCAGTGATGTAGAAACACGCCGAAAGAACGGTTATAATCAAGGACCATATCCAAACTTTTAGTCTTCTTAGGAGTCTAAACTGAATCGAATTTGGTAGATTTTTAAGCCAACTGCATTTTCGAACACGAAAATTCGGCAATAAATGCTGCAGTCCGAGTTTATCGAATTTTCCCAATGAAATTGCCAGCGAAATTGTTTGATAAAAACTCGCAACATTTTCCTGGCCCAAAAGCAGTTCCATGTTTAGCCGAGAAAAAATTCTCAGCACAACTTTTTCGGTTTGTTCTTGCGTTAAATTCAAGTTAATCAAATCGGTAACAGGTTTCAAATTCAAGGATTCTCTAGAGTTATGGTAGCAAGCATTTAAAATCGATCGCAGGTGAATTTGGCGAAAATTTCGCGAAATTTCGCGCACAGCAGATTCTAACGCCGAAAATTTTCGCAGATTCAAAACATTACAGGGACCAAAAATGGCAACCATCAGCCAAACCGGATTGGCAGATTTGGCTCGCCACAAAAAATGCTGTCTCGAAAATTTTTCGCGACTCTGGCTGTACATGGCTTTTCGAAGTCCGAATTTCGGCGGATTGCTGAAATTGGCATCATCTTCGGCAAACCAGAGTTCTTCCGAAAACTCAGTGACTGACGCATCAGTTTCCATCATAATGCTGTCATAGTCTAAAATTAAATTTAAATTAAAAGATTCGTGTAATGTGCAAACGTGCTTTCGTACGTATATACGTATACACGCATAAAAGTTGGTTCAGCGCTGACTCATGCTGTACAACTTTGATGCGTGTTTGAGCTCATTAGCATATTGCTCTATCTAATTTGCATACGACTTTTCACGCTATATAGACGCGCACTGTGCATGGATAATCAGTCTGTGTTCTTTCCTCTGCTTCCTACCTATCTGCCTTCACCCTTTGCTTAATTAAACCCCTGTCTTGTCTCCTGCTGTGTGCTTTTGCCCACACATATACCGCTACAATTATAATCCTATTTTTTTAACCGAATCCGACAACACAATTTTCCGTGGTCACGAAGTGGTGGAAAAAATTATGCTAACATTGCCTTCATCAAGAGTACATAATGGGAAGAGTATGACACTCTTCACATTGGCAAGCTTGGCAGCGCGGTAGATGCGTTGCTCAATAACGGCCAAAAAAGGACCCAAACGGGACCCGGTCCCAAATGGGTACCTGGTACCCAAACGGGCCCTGCAGGTAGGTACCCAAACGGGCCCTCCAGGTACCCAAATGGGACCCAGGTACCCAAACGGGACCCAGGTACCCAAATGGGACCGCTTTTCAAATCTAACAACCAATCAGATTGCAGCAGCTTTTAGTTCCGCCTACAATCAAGCTACCGTATTCCCGCGTGCAGCAGCATATGTAATTGATATGTATATAAGCCAATAATGCTGTTTTTTATTAATTTTTAGCATTTTGCTGCCTTAAAGACTTATTATAGGACCCAAATAACAAAGACGCAGCTGATTTGAGATATATATTTCTGAAAAATGGCATAACAAAGGCAAAGAGTGAGCATTTTGACAGCGGTTATTTTTAAAAAATATACAATAGTTTTAACTAGGCTAAGTTCCATCAGTTTACTAAGACTTTGTTTATGTCTTATAATAAGTCTTTGGGGCAGAAAAATAATAAAAAATTCTAGAAAGAGCATTATCAGCATATGCTGCTGCACGCGGGATTACGGTAACTTGATTGTAGGCGAGCTAAAAGCTGCTGCAATCTGATTGGCTGTTAGATTTGAAAAGAGGTCCCATTTGGGTACCTGGGTCCCGTTTGGGTACCTGGGTCCCGTTTGGGTACCTGGGCCCCGTTTGGGTACCTGGAGGGCCCGTTTGGGTACCAGGTACCCATTTGGGACAGGATCCCGTTTGGGTCCTTTTTTGGCCGTTATTATGCTACGCATCTACCGCGCTGCCAAGCTGGCCCTGGGAAGAGTGTCATACTCTTCCCATTATGTACTCTTGCCTTCATCTATTCCACATCAGAACACTGAACGTTAACACTTTTTCTATAGGTCTATCGCCTTTCGAAAGCTTAAAACGAGCTGTAGAAACATATACTCATGCAGTGATACGGTGGTCGTGACCCGTGGGTACCCATGGGTTCCGTTAGGTTGGGTTGAAAAATTTGAGCCGAAGGTCACCCATGGTCATGGGTATATACGCTACGCAGTATACCTATAGGCACCGATTTAGGCTGCGTGGATGAATATTTTTCTGACCCGCGAGTTGTGAAAAAATTACCCTCGGCAATCCCAGTTTTACGGAAAGATAGGTGTGTAACTACGTAGTAGTCCCATTTCAATTAGCTTCTTACGGCGAAAAACCAAGGGCAAACGGCTGAACGGACTAAAGAATGAATTAAACAGCCGCTCTGCCATTCACTTCGTTTGCGCGTGGGTTCGTCAAATTCTCATTCTTTAATTAACTACTAGGGTTGTTTTGATGTGGAAAATTCATTGAAGCAAAACAAGTTTTGATGCAGTCTTGATTTTTGATGCATTAAATCAAATCAAAATAAATTTATTTTTGAAAAGGCCGAATCAAATCAAATCAAATGAAATACGTCGCATCAAAACAAGCCTATTAACTATTAACTTCTCCTTATCAAATTCAAAGATTCTTATCCTTTATTTAATTCTTAGTCTATCGACTATTCATATGCAATCAATGACATCGACATAAAAAATAATGCTGAGCCAAAAAAGCGAAACGAAATCATTTATTTAAATTAAATATACTATACAAGACAAAACGAGACAAGTTTATTTATTAATACAGAATTATTTATTTATTTATTTATTTATATACCTACTTTATTTTTAACAACATCACAATAGCAACAACAAAATAAGCGATGAAACACTGTGAACGATACAGAATATTCACCTTCGCAGAATTAACCCAATTTTGTCTCAAGTGAAAAAGTTTCTGCACAAAACCGTAATCTCAAAAAATGATAAATTAAACCAATTTTGTCTCAAGTGAAAAAGTTTCTGCACAAAACCGTAATCTCAAAAAATGATAAAGTATCATAAGTATTTTCAACGCATGATAACGTTTTGGGTGGTGTTCCTAAAAAATTTATTGAAATTTTAGGTTACTCCAGTCAAAATCCTTAGGAATAACATTATTACATAGCTAATAAACACGAGTAAATCTTCTAAGGGCCGGTTCCCACTGGGCAGAAATAAGAAATAAGTAACCAGAAATAAGGCCTTATTTCAGAAATAAAAGGGCATTCCCACTGCAGAAATAAGCTTTTGTTATTTCAGAAATAACAAACCTTATTTCTAAAATAAGAAGTTAAATTCATTTTAACTTAAAAAATAAGAAATAAGGAGTTAGCCAATCAGAAGCGTTGGTTGGAGCTTGCGACGCTAAGCCACGCCTTCATTTCTGCTGATTGGACAATTCAAATATGGCTCTGTACGTACCATAGGCGGATCTAGGGGGGGGGGGGCGGGGGGGGCTCGAGCCCCCCATTGGGTCGAGGGGCCTATCGAGTCGGGGCCTATCGGCCCGAAGGGCCGATAGGCCCCCGATTTGGGCATACGTTTAGGTCGCTTTCCATGTTGCTTTGGAGCCTATTTAGGCCCGTGTAGCCTGCTGTGGACCAGATAGGCCCCTCTCCATGTTGTTTTAGGGCTTATTTAGGCCCTTGTAGTCTACTGCAGACTAAATATGTACTATGTAGGCCCCTCTCATGTTGTTTTGGGGCCTATTTAAGACAGCTGTATTATTGTAGCTTGTCGTAGACTATGTATATAGGCCCCCGACTTGCGCACACATGTAGGTCGGTTTCCATGCTATTTTGGAGCCTATTTAGGCCCTTGCAGCTTGTTGTGGACTAGATAGTCCCCTCTCCTTGTGGCTTTGGGGCCTATTTAGGCCCTTGTAGCCTGTCGTAGACTAGATAGGCCCACTTTCCATGTTGCTTTGGGGCCTATTTAGGCCCTTGTTTGTAGCCTGTCGTTTACTCTACACAAGGATCCCCCCATTGTTTTTATGGTCTGGCTGGAAAAAATTTCCGATACGTCCGCAATTAACTCAGATTGACCTAAAAATAAAATTTTTTCCCAAATTTGTTTCTGTAACCTTGTGGCTTGTTCTTCCTTGCTTTTGTGCATTGTGCATTCTTTGATTGCGTAATACACTGCTAAGCAGGGGCGCAGCCGGGGCGGTGGAATTCCCACCCCCCCCCCCCCGAAATTTTTTTGGACTGAAATTTTACACAAAGATATCCCCTTTGGTTTTTATGGTCCGGCCGGAAAAAATTTCCAATACGTCTCCAGTTGACCAAAGTTTGAGGTAAAAATAAAAAAATTTCCCAGTTTTTTTTCTGGGGGGCTACCGCCCCCAGACCCCTGCAAGTTTTTGGCTTAGTGGTCCTTGCTTTTATTTTGCATGTGCATGTTCATATACCTAGTTAAATTGTTAATTGCGTAATACGCTGTACCATCGTTTTAGCAGTTTTATTGTTACAATAATGACATTTTCAGTAAATTATATACAAAATTTAATGTCAAAAAATTTCGGAAAATTTGCCGATTGGCTAGCTTCTGTAGTTCTGGACCCTTGCCGGCGCACCGTTTTGTAATTTTAGGTTCTTTGAGCTCCAATTTTAGGTTCGATGCTGCTGTGGTCGAAAATAAGCATTGTTTTTGACCGAAAAATGCTAATATGTCTCGTTTTTTGCGTTAAAATAGCAATTAAGTGCATTTTATTTCATTTCGAAAAAATGGGGCCTATTGGTCAGGGGGCCTATCGGGGTCCGAGCCCCCCCCATGAAAAATTCCTAGATCCGCCACTGGTACGTACGTTCTGCTGCGTACGTACTTTCGAATCCCACCTAAATTCACCCCCAGCCAATCCAATAACAGCTTGAAATGGGCTTATTTCTTATTTTTGCACTGTGAACGCATAAGGCTTTATTTCTTATTTCTTATTTCTGCCTATTATTTCTTATTTCTATTTCTTATTTCCTATTTCTTATTTCTTATTTCTGCGTAGTGGGAACCGGGCCTAAGCATTTTTGGTCAGATTTATTATATTTTGGGTAAGATTCCTAAAGCGCGTTCAACTTGAACCCAGTCTAAGTCGAACACATGATTGCACAAAATACATAGAAGTTTTCATTACGATGTTCTATTTCATTCGAAAAGACCGTTTTAGACCGAGTCTAGAGTTAAACTAACACCTTTTGTGAATCGCGGGCTTTGTGTCCAATGCTCGTATGCCGTCCACAATACAATTACAGTATATAAATTGAAACAATAAAAAAAAGCTGCACATGAAAGAATAAAAAAAGCTGCAGAACTGAAGTCTGACAAAAAACAAATGCGCCCCGTACTCATTTTAGTGCCATGACTGCTGAGACTACTTGCTGTCCTGATGATAGTCAAAATCTATTCTTTTAGTGGCGAAATCACAAGTTTCGTTTTCTCAAGTGGTGCAACTTTTTTGTCAGACTAGCGAAAGCCTGAGACAGAGAGACCAATCTTTCTAAAATCTCTGAACCGAAGTCTGACCAAATAATGCTGAACACTGAGACAACAAAACAACTGACTTCAATACGAAAAAAAAACAAATTCAACCGCTAAGATTGGCTGTTAAAATCATGTCAGCATTTTTCCGCTAGTGTTCAGCATTTCTGTCAATCATTCAGTTTCCGGTTCATACTTGTCCTTGTCCTTGTCCCTATCGTTTTGTCCCCAATCCATTTCAGAAAAACTACACAGCCAATTTTGCATGACGATAGTTGCGGTAACTTCTAGACCGTATATAAATATTACTTCAAACGCATTTGTCAATTTTTCACAGCAGCTGACCAAAATTTGTCATTGTCCCTGTCCCTGTGTCCTTAAGGACAAGTATCAACCGGGCTTAAGAAACGCAATTTATAACTTAATTTTTAGTTTCCAACACCTCAATGGTGAAGTACCTATATAGTTGTTTCTGAGATAAGATCTTATTTCTTTTAATTTCCTAATGAGAACCTAGTCTAACAATTTAGTGTTTTAAGCCTAATTTTCAAGGTTTCAAGACTGGCAGCAAAGTTCAAGGGTCAATTTCACCTCTTCCCTCACTGTAAAAACGAAAAAAATGCTAGCTACTTCAAACATCTGCATTAGTTTGAATAAATATGCCGACTAGGTACTATGCAGCTAAGCAGAAACAGTCCGAAAATGCGGATGAGACTGTAGATACAGTTCAAAACTGCGACAATTAGTAGGTAATAAAAAATGTTCGGTATTGCCACGAAAACAGCATTCAAAAACAGGCTCTCTAGGATCCCAGAATTTTCGGTGGTCACGCTCCATTTTCCATCATCGTCCATCGATAAAATCGAAAAATACTTCGCAACATGGAGAGCCGGAACGGAAATATCTCTAAATTCTTTGACATTTCCCACACAGCAGAGAGGAATAAAAAATATCACTGTATGAAATAATCGCGCCCACAAGGTCATCCAAGTTCGGCGTGCTTTCGCCTCAAAGGTGAATTTCAGTGCTGCGAAAATTCGCTCGCTTAGATGGAGATAGAGGAAGTGCCAAAACGGCGAGAGCTCTGGTAACTTTTTTCGCCTCAGCTTTCGCGATAAACTCTGAAACCATTTCAGACGCTCTTCATACTTTTCCGGATAGGCTGTCTGGATGCGTGCTGCCAGCTCTGCAACAAAACTGGAGTGAATTAATATCAAGAGTACATAATAGGAAGAGTATGACACGTTCCCTATATTGCCTTGGGCCTTGCGTCCAATGCGGAGTGCAAAATGGCCCGTTCTACGGTTTTCGGGATGGACTCTCTAAGCTCAAGGCACTAAGAAAAGCCTTTCGCTAATCCCCCCTCAGTTGAAATCCTACATCAACGAAAGGCCTTTCTTCGTGTCTTGAAAGAGCGGGGGGTACCCCTACCCCCCTGAGTTGAGTACAGGGTCTTAAAATGAGGGGGGTACCCCCCCCCCTGAAAATCGTATAAGAAAGGGCCATGTTGCGCTCCGAATTGTATGCAAGGCCCAAGGCATAATAAGGAAAGTGTCTTCTTCATATGATGTACTCTTGTTAATATGTATTAACTGGATTATATTAACGTCAGTAAGGATTAGAGATGGGATCGGTTCCACTGGAACCGGATGGAACCGGAACCGGAACCGAACCGGCAGCAATTTTGGAACCGGAACCGGAACCGGCATGGTGCCGGTTCCAACCGGTTCCATCATATTTCTCCTTGATCATCAATGGTTTGTTACATTTCTGTCTGTGCATTTAAGTTTTGCTACCGAACCTGCCATGGTTTATATTTCATTTGCAGGTTATTTTTATGGTGCAGCTAACATTTGTGACTCCATGACATTTGAAAACGGGGTGGGCACTGGTTTACAGTTACGCATAATCGATTGCTTTCGCGACACTAGCCCCTTAAACGGAGAATTTTTTTTTCGAAAAATTGGGCCCAGAAATCAAAAGCTACATAGTGACAAAAGTGAATTAAATTTATAGCTTTGAACTAATTGACTTTTGCAAACGTTTCCCACTTAGGCTTATTTTTGTCAAACATGTGGTTTTTGGCCATTTTTCCGTAAACTCATAGATTTTGGCCATAATTGTGACAGCTCATTGATCGACGTTGACAAATTTTCTCCCCTTTAGGCTTATTTTGGTCGAACGTAGACAAGTGATTTTAACTGATTTGATTGAAATTCGAAAATATAATAGTTTTTTACTCAATTTTTCAATTGTAATTTTTGCTATTAAAACTATAGGCTATTGGTTAGCAACACTCCAGCTGATTTAAATATTTGATAAATCACTTAAAACTAAAGGGATGAACTTTCAAGCGATGTGTGACAGATGGCTCAGCAATGGTTAAAATATTTATTCTATTTCGAGTCTACCTATATCATTGGCCTGTGGAATGCAATTTTCCACAAGATAATAATTCGATCAGCACATCAGTATTTTGTATATATACACGGCCCATTTGGCTGCAGCTGAGAATTCATTGTATGTCCTTATTTGTTGCTCGCTCGAACCTAAGCGGACCTGGGCCCGATTGTATAAAGAATTTCAACAGCCGTTGAAATTTCAACGGCCGTTTATCTCAACGGACTTCTCTTTATAAAATCACTGTTGAAATTCACATTTGTCTCTGCCAAAACCACACAATTTCATCGTTTATAAAATTCAAACAATTTGAACGGCCGTTCATTTCAACGGCCGTTGAGTTCAACGGCCGTTGAAATGTTTATACAATTGGGCCCTGGACATGAAAGTTGAAATAATATTTAGCAGCACAAAAACTTGTGGGTACTCAACCCGCCCTGGTTGGGAACTTCCTCTTCTCATCCTACAAACTTTTGACCCCGCTCTCCTAAGATTATAGCAATTTTTTACATTTTTTTGGGATAAAAGTAACTGTTTTGACAATCGTGACAAATTTGAGGGAGCGCTTTGCGTAACTTCTAACAAATCAAATTGCTATAATTTTTCTTTTATTGCTGATACGAAGTTTTTTGCACAAGTGCAACCAAAATAGGCACCAGGCCCCTTTTTTTGCAAAGTTAGAGAGCTTTGTGAGCACCTTAGCAAATTTTTTGACAGCATCAAAATTGAAATTTTGCAAAATTAGATTAATTTCTGAACCGACTAGCTCAACGGTGCCTTAACCAAATTTAACAATCGATAGCTCAAATTAAAGACAATTATCTTCCAAAGGTGCAATTTGTTTTAATTTTAGTTAGTGATGGTAACTTTTTAGTTAATTTTATCGAAAGTGACGTTTTAAAAAGCCCATCATATTGAACCAAATTATAATAATTACAATTCAAGAAGTTACCCTCCATATACATCTGCTCATGCTCATTCATGCGGATTGGCTTTCACAGCGGACAGTGATCTTGGAAAAATGAAGACTATAGCCTAGCCCTATTTCAGAAACCTGATGTTTGCCCACACATACGTTTTTCCAAAAAATAGAGCTAATTAGTACAAAAATCTTTTGAGAAAAGTTTCAGAAGCCAATAAGTAGCTAACAAAAAATTGGTTAAAAAAATAGTGTATGTTCCAATGTTGCTCAACGTGTTTTGGATTTTTTTTGGAAAGGTTTGCCTACATATAATAATAATTTTGTGTTGGCGCTCACATGCGATATCACATTAGACGACAGAAAACAGTACAAAAGCGATTACATCAATCAGGTAGTCCTCTGTATGACTTATATCTTTAAAACTTATGATATTTTGTCAATTATAAAGCCCAAAGAGCGTTAAAAACATGTAAAATATAAATATGGAAAAAATTTACGTAAATCATCAATAAAAAAGTGGAACCGAATTTGGAACCGGGAACCGGCAATTTTCTAGAACCGGAACCGGAACCGGAACCGGTACCCTGGAACCGGAACCGGAACCGGTAAAGTGGAACCGATCCCATCTCTAGTAAGGATCAACTTTAAACACTGAAATCCTAAGTAGACCAATCAGACTGTTTGGATCCATAAACCTCATTTTTCTGTAGTAGTCTTACTTTAACTATGACTTTACTTGAAAATTAAAACATCCTTACTTTCACTTTAAACAATAAAGTTATTCTAAAATGTTATCTATATAAAAGTCTAACTATAACTTAAACTAACGCCTAAGGCTTACTTTAACTGTGACTTTAACGTAAATCGAAACCCTGGCCTTCCTTATGTCTAACTTTAGCTATACAAAAAATGGTTTAACTCTTTTGCGCTACCGAGTGAATTGCCAATGATACTATCAGCCAGGAAAAACAATCTAAAATTTTTTTACTAGGCCCAATTTGGTCAACTGGAGACGTATCGGAATTATTTTCGGCCGGCAATAAAAACTACAGGGGGTCCCTTGTGTAAAAATTCACTGGGCATGGGCCTGGGGATGCCCTTGATTAGTACCGAGGTTTTCATTTATGATTCTTAGAGATCCCGCTTAGAGATTGTAAATAATCCCACTAGACAATAGCTCCGAGAAATTACAGTTTGACGACAACGATCAGCAAACAATGTAACGATTAACGAATAAAGATGCATGGTGCATAATGCACGATTGCACACATGCACTCTTCAGACGTGAGGAATTTTGCAAATATTTAGCTAAGTTGGAATCCTCTTTAGCTTATTCGTCCGCGAACTCAGGCCCGTGGCCCGGCACGGCCCGTCAGTTTTCGGCCCGCGGCCCGGCCCGTTGGCAATAAAGCCAAGTCCGGCCCGGCCCGGCCCGCAGGCTACGTGTCCAAATGCTACGTGTCCAAATTTGGAAAATGGTCATTTTCGAAACAATTTCAGCTATAACCTATAAAAAATTTAAGTACATATGGGTAAAAAAACCAGCTGAATTTACTGGTACTAATTATTTTGCTTAAAAGTTACTGTAATTTCAGATATACTCAAATAATTGATTTTTTTAAATGGCCCCAAAAGTGAACCAATTTGAAGTTTTTTGACCAAAATTGAGAAACAACGTTAAAAATTTTCTGTAAAAAACTCCTAGTGCTTACAGCTCAGTGGGTTTCTACTTTAGTTAGCCTAATTTCTCAATAACATGTTGTATAAATATTGATTTTTAATAAAAACTTCTTCTGTAAACGTACCCATGTGGTACCTAATGTCAAAAAGTTTTTATCGCACCTTGTAATAAATTTTTTATATCGCTGACTTTGGTTACTGTTAAAAATTATTTAAAATTCATACCTACTGAGTTAACTGGGACGCCAAAATTGGCACTGGTTCAACCAAGGGACCCCAACAGTTCACTTTAGGACCCGCTCCCAAATCTGAACCAGAAGCAGATTTTAATTTTATTTTTGGCGGTAACTTTGTAAATAGTAAACGCTGAAACACAATTTTTGCTATAAAGCTCATTAAATAATTAGTTTAAATGCTGATAAAATTTCGGGCTGAATACTTTAGCTCAACTTCAGAAAAATGGGCTTAAGTTTGACAGTTGCAAAGCCAAAAAAGTAGGTGGTTCACATTACGCTCCTCTACACTTTTTCGCGGGGGGTGGGCTGGGCAGACACTGCCCCCAGGTTTGCTGGAGCCCTCCTCTGAGTTGTCCCCCCTCATTGAGTTTAATCTTCTAAGGGCCTATTCCTTTACCGGATTAAACGGACTGGACTTATTTTAGTCCGAGGTTTTGGAATGGCAAATCGGGTTAAACGGAATAAACGAGTTAAAATAAGTCGTAATAATAAAAAGTAAGTAATAATTTTAGTCTGACCCCTTTCCAAAACTACCACTGGACTAAACGGATTTAACATACACGCTTAACATTAGATCGCATAGTTAAGTCCGTTTAGTCTGATTAAAAAGCAGCGCGCAAAAAGTTAAGTCCGTTTAATCCTGAGGTTTTGGAATGGGTATTTTCGGCATTCTTTGTAAACCGTTTAGTCCGATTATAATTAGCCCTTTAATCCGATAAAGGAATAGGCCGTAAGCAACGCCAAAAACACACTCAGAGGTTAAGCGAAAAAACCACATAGATACTCCATACTCATATTTGTAACGGGGTCAAATATTAGGGGGCTCTCCGGCCGCGGACCCACCCACCCGCCCCCCTAAACGACCAAAAATACACTAAATTTTGCAGAATTTGTAAAATTTTCAGAAAAAGTGACATTTTTACTAAATTACCTCCCACCGGCCCCTCGATTTTAGGGGGATCCCCCACCATCCCCCGTCATACATGTCAGCCCATACTAAACCCCCACAATTTCGATACCCTCGTTCGCCTCAATGAAATACATTGCATTTCGACACAGAGGGCAGCGGCACCTCCGCCAGCCAATAGCGTCTCGTGGCAACAGTCTGACACAGGGCTCGCAGAATATGTGTTGGCACGGGTGACAGATCAGCGGGCGACACAGCAGATCCAAGCAGACGGCGCAGCAGAAGTCGGGCGGCAGCGGTTCAATGTTGTTTGTTTCAGGCTTGGCGGACGGTTGCTTCATTGGTTTTCTCTTTCCAGAGCCTTCCGGGGACTTGCCGACGTTTCTTCCTGCCAGACTTTTCGCCGGTGTTTCTCTTCGATCCTCTGATGCTGGCTTATTTTCTTTGCTTTTAGCTTCAACAGCAAATATTGAAGATTCCGGCTCCTCATTTTCCGTTTCTGAATTTTCGTCTGTCAAAACGGAAAATTTATTTTTCAATACAGTAGGTGGACTCAATTTTCGTTTTCTTTTTTTCTTTCGTCGTTTTCTGGGTGGGAAACATTCTTCAGCGGAATCTTCGTCTTCCAAAAATGTGTCGTTTTCAATCCAAGTTTTCTTTTTCGTGTCTGGCTTATCAAAAAATTCCTCGCGATTTTCTTTTTCAGAGCTTTGACAGCTATCCACCTCACATTTAATTTTTGTTTCTATAGTTGGATCCTGAGACTTCATTTCCGATAAATTTCTTTTTCTAGACTTCATCTTTTTTACCATTCTTCATACTTCAAATCTTTGTCAACTAGTTTAGATGAAACAACAATCGCAGAAGAGTATCTTAATCTGAAAAAACAACGAAATAATCTTAAAAAAGTGCGGAAGCAAACTTATGCCGAAAAACACTAAACGAAAAAACGGCAATCTGACTCACTGTCCGCTAAAAAATTCTTTTTCCTTTGAATTTTCTAAAAATTCAACATCCCTTCTACCAAGAGTACATAATTATATACTCTTGCTTCTACACACTGATCTAAACGCCAGACCACAAATAATTAAGCCCGGTTCATACTTGTCCTAAAGGAAACAGGAACAAGGACAAACTGTGGTCAGCTGCTGTAAAAAACTGCCAAATGCGTCTAATTATTTGAATACTTTTTCAGAATCTTTTCAGTTAACTTTTGTGCAGTTGTTTAGGGACAAAATGATAGGGACAAGGACAAGGACGAGTATGAACCGGGCTTTCCAGAATCACAAAAGATCCACTTGAAATTTCAAAATAAGAATAGCTGACAGCTAATAGAGATTTTCTTTGAGCACTCTAACCACTCGACTTTAAATCAAAATAATGAACGACTAAAACTAAATTAGCTCCACTAGCTTTTAACTAAATCTACTAACGCAAAAAGATAAGACGGTGTATCCTAGTAACAATGTCAAAATAATAAAAGTGATAAAAGACAACCACTAGACTACAGTATGACAGGAATTGCACCAAGAAAGCGTTCGAACAAAAGCATCTTGAATCTTATTCGCTGTGCTACAGCGTAATCAATCTACGCACAGGGGGCGAGGATGGGGTTTTTCTGGGTTTTTGTGATCGTCCCGGAAAAAGTATCCGATACGTCTCCAACTGACCAAATTTAGCCTAAGACTAAAAAATTCTCAAAATTTCTTTCTTGGGGGCGGTTGGGGCGGCATTATGTACCAAAATAAGTCCGATTTGTCCAGACCCTGTGCCTTACCTGATTTTACCCTATCACCAATAAAACCACTCGTTTCTATCTCCAGGACAACCCACGTTCTAAGGGACTCACTGGATCTGAGAAGGTACTAAAATCCGCAGTAATAATAAATTTTACAATGTTTACTTACATTTAAAAATTCTAACATTTTTTAAAAACTTGTCCTGAGATCCTGAAGATTCCATTTAGTCTACCCAATTATAAAAATTGATTCATTTGGGATTTTAGAATACGTTTAGGGTGCAGCAATAGCGGAAAAAACCCAATGGCTAATACATAGATAGCATTTTATCCCATCCCTCAGATAGCATACCTATATGTTCATCGGTGGGGTGACAAATTGGAGCTGACTTTGAAATTCATAACTGATTAACCCTTTAATGCCCAGAGTATCTCTCTGTAGACAGCCTCAGTCTGACACCTTTCAGTTTTTTGTCTAATGCTCGAGCTGCTACGTGCGTTGTAGAGAGATCGCGAAATGACCACTCGATAGAAGAATGAATAGGGAACAAAACAAGTCGATTAAGAGTAGGTATAGGACGCACCGTTTTTAGCTATAAGCGCTCAAAGTTGAGAATTTGTGAAAAATTTAAGCCATCGCTCAGGCATGTACCTGTACATGATATATATAAACGAAATGATAAATTATAAAACATTGAATATAAGCTTCAAATATTTATTCAGAAATAAGTCGGATAGCACAGGATATAGACTCGATATAAATAGCAAAAAGATATTTATTTCCACTACTTAGAACAACAAACAAATAAAAGGACAACCACACCAACGTAACTTGGATGCCAAACACAGAAAAGGATGTCCTTAAGGACAAGTATGAAACGGGCTTAAGCCCGGTTCACACTGAGCCTTAAAACTGCGGTTTTAAGGTTTTAAGGTTTTAAGTTTTAAGAGTAGTATTCACACTGCAGTTTTAAGGTTTTTAGTTTTAAGGTTTTAAAGTTTTAAGGTTTTAAGATGGAGCGTTCACACTGCAGTTTTAAGGTTTTTAGGTTTTAAGTTTTAAGGTTTTAGGGTTTTAAGGTTTTAAGGCAGAGCATTCACACTGCCGTCCACAGTTTTAAGTTTTAAGGTTTTAAGCTCCTTAAAACCTTAAAACTGGAGATAAATATATTTTATCTCTTAAAACCAGTTTTAAGAAACAGCCAATCACAGACGTGGTGTACGCGTCACGTGCTCACTTCTAGTGGTCAAACTGATCAGCTGGTTTGACTGCGCTATGTTTATCACTATTATGAACAGTTTGCAAGTCAGCGGCACCTTTTTCGTGCCAAGTCATGTTTTGTGAGTTCAGCTACAGTTTCTCTACGGGTTTTTGGCATGAATTTTAGTTTGACTGTTCGGCGGGAACGCTAGCAGCTGCATAGCATGTACGTATTAACGGAGCGTCGAACAAAGCCAACGTCATAGAGGGTTTGAAATGTTCATTGGTTTCAAAAGCTTTGGGTGTCTGTCTATCTGTACTGTCTTTACATTTAGCGTTAGCTTTAAGATGATGATCAATCTAACCTATGTAAATGCAAATGAAATGCAAAATAATTGCAACATATTATTATATATCTTTACTTCACAAGGTTTTGATCACGCTCACCTAACAGCTCATTGAATTCTTTTGGCGACATATGTACAGAACCAAGGGTACATATTCTGTAATAGGGAAGAGTATTGCACTCATCCCTATTCTAGCTAATCCTATGTTGCGACCGAAATAGCCCTTTAACGTCTTGATTGGAGGGGAAGGTCTGACAGAACTCACCCAAGGTCACTCGGCCAGTTTTGATTTTTTGAGGAAAGTCGGAGGCGGCACATTAGTGTGGGTACTAACATTTTCAAATCAAGAAAGGTGACTCCCGGTACCGAGTTTTTAACACATCCTGTGCGTTTTAACAAAAATTACTCCTTTCAAAACATTAGCTCAAACTTAAAACTTAAAACTCCAGTGTGAATAGCAGCAAACCTTAAAACCTTAAAACTTGAAACCTTAAAACCTTAAAACTGCTGCTTCTAGTGTGAACGCTTTTTGTTAAAACCTTAAAACCTTAAAACGTTAAAACTTAAAACCTTAAAACTTAAAACTGCAGTGTGAACACAATTCTTAAAACTAAAAACCTTAAAACCTTAAAACCTTGAAACCTTAAAACTTAAAACTGAAGCGTCAGTGTGAACCGGGCTTTAACACTAAAGTTTTACTCAAAAATGTGGTCTTGAAACACTGAGGGTCGGTTCCCCGGACGCAGAAATAAGGAATAAAAAATTCGACCAAAAAATATCAATACGGATTGTGAAACGGAACTAAAAGAGGAGCTCAATTATAATCAATCATTCAGTAAGAAACGCTTATTTTGACTTTTCGAAACCTCATTGCTGAAAGCTGATGTAGTTAACTTCTCATAGAAGACTGTATTTCATTTTTTACGCGCCGCGTATATACTATCAAGAGTACATAATAGCGTCTCACTCTATATAGAAGAAGAGTGAGACACTCTCCAGCCTGCCTGTGTTCTAGCACAGGCAGATGCGCTGGTCGTTTTCAGGCTACATGTTGACATTCTATGCAACATGTGACTGGCCAATCAGCGCGTAGATTCCCTGCGTAACACACTTTAGTATATAATCGCTGATGCGTTGATAAGCATTAAGATAGTGTTAAAAGCTTAATAACTCATTATTTATTCACAGTCTGTTTGCAAAAACATTAAAAAAGGTTTGCAAATACCTCTAGGGATATTTTGGCAAACTTTCAGCGAAATTGATTGAGAAACTTTTGAGATATAAACTTTTCTGAATTTCTTCAAAGTTTCTCAATCAATTTCGCTGAAAGTTTGCCAAAATATCCCCAAAGGTATTTGCAAAACTTTTTTAATGTTTTTACAAGCAGACTATGAATAAATAATGAGTTATTAGCCTTTATCCCTATCCCGTTCTATGATTGGAGCACGTGCACAGGCGTCAGCCAATCAGAGAATAGAAGCTCGCTTCTGATTGGCCAGTCACATGTTGCATAGAATGTCAACATGTAGCCTGAAAACGACCAGCGCATCTGCCTGTGCTATAACACAGGAAGGCTGGAGAGTGTTTCACTCTTCTTCTATAGAGTGAGAAGCTATTATGTACTCTTGATACTATAGTGCAAACGTGTGCATCAAGAGCACACAAATGCACCTATTGTAGCGTTAAACTGCTGTTAGGTCAGCAAAAACACTGTTTGTGTGAGCGTGTGTGTACGTACGATCAACTAACTGCTCTCATCTGAGTATCTGTATAGTGCTGACAATTTTTGCATGTACAAAACATTTAAATTAACAAAACCTGTCGCAACTATGTTTCGTAGAAAGTTTATCAGCGCGTCGGATGCAATAAAGTTTGTACTCGTCCAGAGGACATGACAGCCATGTTATGAGGCGGTTACGGAGTCCACAGGATGGATACCGTTCGCTAACACACATAGCGTGTATTATAAAGCGCTTGCTGTAACTCCCAACTGCATTGTATGTACCTAACTGCTGTAAAATATACGAAATGTGACTAATTTATGGCTATTACCTCCGTAGTTTTCCAATACAGTGATCAATTTAGAACTTATATTGTGAGCGCTAATAACGTTGCATCTCTTATGCTGGTGTCAAGATTTGAGCAAAACTGACGCTCTATATAATTTTTTATGACGGAGACATTTTTGGCTAATGAATAGTGACCGTATTGGCTTAGTTCAACACTTATAGGTAGTGGACATGTTGTTTTTTTAAATGTTGGTTTCAAAAAATTTTAACAAGTGCCGCGTTTTATATTCGAAGAATATCCTCAGCACTGCAAGCAAATCGCAACGCAGTCTATCTAAAATAAGTTTAAACCTACTCGCAAAACGTGCTTGTTATTACTTTTGTGCAGTGAGAATCGGGGCTAACATTTCCGTGGTTTGAGCCAAAAGTTCAGTGTTTTCATTGATTTTGAAATAAAATTTTAGTCTTAAGCCTGTTTCTCACAATGTGGAAAAACGCGGGGAATCCCCATAGCGCTTTAGCGTTCCCGTTACAATCCCCATTGCCCAGAAGCTAACCTAGGAGCATACCCAGTCCATAGTCGAAGCTAGAGTTCGCAATCGGGTCGGGCTGGTGCGGGTCGGGTCGGGTCGAGTTGAGATTTGCCAACCCGCGGGTTGTGCGGGTTAGTTCAGGTCAAATATTTTGGGAATAAATTCTTGAGTTTTACCTTAAATTTTTCTGTTTTGATGATATTTTCAACCTAATGTACCCGCTGCAGAGTGATGTAACAGCTTTTCCGAACTCTTATTTCTTTTTGGATAAAATTAGCTACTGACGTCCATACATGTACTTGGGGTCTTGGTTTGGGGGGGCGCTTGTCCCGGATTTTTCCAAATTGTAGGGGGCTTGTCCCGACGTTGTGGGTGCTTGAACCGAGCGCTATATATATTATTTCCAATTTTTGCCTAAAAATAAGAAATTATTAGCAAAATTTGGCTGTTTTTTTGCAATTTTTTAGCTATTTGTTCATTTATCTGAGGCGATTTTTTGGTTTTCGGGCACTTTTTCAGCAACGAGGAGGGGGGCTTGCCCCGATGGGTCAAATCTGAGTGGGGCTTGTCCCGGCATCTCAAATCTGGGAGGGGCTTGCCCCCGCCAGACCCCCCATGTACATCTGTGCTGTAGCATATAAAAACATGAAATATATAAAAAACTGGAAACAAAAAAGTGACAAAGTAATCTCAAGTGTTTGTATAGCAGCTTCGGTAGAAGTCGGGTCGGGTCGGGTTAGACACTAACTAATCGTTTTCGTTTTCGTTTTCGGTTCGTTTTCTTTCAATTTAGTGTCAACTGGAAAAAAGCGTAGCTGTATATATATATACATAATATATATTTTCACAATTTCTGTGGCAGACTTCGGGCTTACGCTAAAAGGTGATCTCGAGGCCCTATTAAGCACATAAGAAACACCATGAAAGTGGGCAAACCAACCCAAGCTGCAGCGATAAGTAGGTAAAAACAAACATTTGGCATCACTACAAAGACAGCTGTCAAAAACAGTTTCTCTAGGATCCCAGATTCTTCCCTGGTCACCGTCCAATCGCCATTTTCGTCTATCGATAAAATCGAAAAATAGTTGGCTACATGAAGCGTCAGACCGGAAATGTCCGTAAATTCTCTACCGATTCCGACCCAGAGGGGAATCCCAAAGGTTATAAAGAGATGACTAAATCGCAACGACAATTGCAACCACGAAACACGCTGTTCTGCTTCAATGGCGAACTTCAGTGCAGCGAAAATCCGAAAGCTTAGATGGCGATAGAGGAAACGCCAAAACAGCGATAGCTCCGGTAGCTGTTTTCGTTTCAGCTTGCGCGATAGTTTCTGAAACCATTTCAGTCGATTTTCATACTTCTCCGGGTATTCCGTCTGAATGCGGGCTGCCAGTTCTGAAACAAAAATACTACCAAGAGTATAGACTCAATAGAAGAAAAGTGAAACACTCTCTTGTGTGTTCTAGTGTTCTAGCGTAGGCAGGCAGGAGACTGTGTCATTCTCTTCTATAGAGTGAGCCAATATTATGTACTCTTGATACCAGTCTGTCAGGAAAGCAAAAATAATTGTCCATTCCTGCAGCAAATATGTTGGAAATCAATTAAAAATTAATTTATTGATAAATAATCAAAATCACTCAATTAAATTAATTAATTAATCAAAGTAGACCAGACAGACTGAGTCCTAAAACCCGGTTCGTACTCATGCTTGTCCTTATCCATTTTGTCCTACTCAAACGCGAAAAAACTGGATAATTTATCGCCAAATTTTCATACAAGATCGTTGACGTCACTTCAAAATCATATATACATAATCGTTCGTATACAACAAAAAATTGCCGAAACGCTTCGTATACAACAAAAAATTGCCGAAACGCTTCGTTAAATTTTGCGCAGTATCTGACAGAAATTTACATGTACTTGTCCCTTTTTATGTCATTCAGAACGAGTATGAACCGGGTTTAACAGAGTAACAATAACAAACTAGAGGGTCAAGTCCTCTCGCGAGTGGACAAAAAAAGAGTTATTTTAGTCCGAGTAAACGGTTAAACGGTTTAAACTAAACAGTATGTGAAAATGCTATTCCAAACACTCCCATGTGAATGTTGTTAAGTCCTTGAATCGGTAAAGAATAAGTTAGGAAGGACCAAAATTACGTAGCTGACATGTGTTAACTTGCATAGATATAAACTTGTGGAAAAGGCAGTCTTAGCTAAATCTAGCTAAACTCAGTCTAACGGCAACATGCTAACCTTATGTGATACGTGCAGACTTTTTCGTTACGATGGTAGGTATACATAAATTACTGAAATAGAACGCCTTAGACTGGTTTCAACATTAGACTTTCTTTAACATTTCACATCCACTCAATACAAAGGAGTTTTATAAAACTTTTTTGTACGCTTTCATATGATTAGAACATACTTTAATTATGTAATATTGGCAGATTCGTTAAAAATTTTGTAGAGTTTCTTAAACCACGGTTTCAGCTCAGTTGAAACTTCAAACCTGCAGCACACCAAGTTTTTGTACAACTGAGCTAAAACCATTACCATGGTTTTAAAAAATCCTCGAAATTCGTATTTCGTAACGAATCAGGCGATATTTCGCAAATAAATGCGCCCTTCGTCAAATTTTTTACTGCAAAGGACATTCCCCAACAATATCCATACCTTCGTTGGCCTCAGTGAAGTACACTGGCACTCGACAGAGAGGGCATCGGCACCTTCCGCCACTACACTCTAGGGGCAGTCTTCTGAGACACGGCTCGCAGAATGTGTGCCGGCACGGGTGGCAGGTCACCGGACGACACAGCAGGTCCAGGCAGACGGCGCAGCAGACATCAGTCGGTAGCGAGTCACTTTGGTTTGTTTCAGGCTTGGCGGACGGTTGCTTCCTTGATTTTCTCTCTCCAGAGACTTCTGGAGACTTGCAGACGTTTTTTCCCGCCTGACTTTTCGCCGGTGTTTTTCCTCCGTCCTCAGATGCTGGGATTTTTTCTTTGCTTTTAGATTCCTCAGAAATTAACGGCGAATTTGGCTCCTCATTTTCCGTTTCTGAATTTTCGTCTGTCAAGACGGAAAACTTATTTTTCACCACAGTAGGTGGACTCAATTTTCGTTTTCCTTTTTTCTGTCTTCGTTTTCCGGGTGGTAAAAATTCCGGGCAATTCTTTTTATCAGAATCTGAGCTATTCAGCTCGCATTCATTTTTCGTTTCTGTAGCTGCGTCTTGACAATTCAATTCTCTCACATTTGTTTTTCTAGACTTCATGTCGCGAAAAAAGATTTCCAAGTTTTGTTAGATGGACCAACAATCGGAGAAGAGTCTTCTACATCTGAAAAAAACAACTAAAAAAGTGTCAAGTCAAAAAAGTGCCACAACAAACTAATAGCCGAAAAACGAAAAACCGCTGTCGCGCCTACCCTATTTACTGTTTGTCTACTAAAAATATTTTTCAATTAATTATTTATAATTTACAGTGGTGTTGCGGCCCTTTTACAAAAAAATAGAAACATAGGAATTTCCCAGAGTAAAATAGGAAAAAAAAATAAAAATTGTCGAGCAAAAAAATAGGAAAAAGAGGAGCCGCACCACCCCTGTAATTTAAGACCCCTTTAGAAAAACTTCCCTAGACTGAGCAAAACGCAACACCGCAAACACTTAGATTTACAAAACATTTATTTGAAATTTCAGATAATGGAAATTTTCTTAGAGCACTCTAACCACTCGACTTTAAATCAAAATAATGAACGACTAAAACTAAATTAGCTTCCCAAGCTTTTAACTAAATCTACTAACGCGAAAAGATAAGACGGTGTATCCTAGTAACAATGTCAAAATAATAAAAGTGATAAAAGACAACCACTAGACTACAGTATGACAGGACATACGTTTTTGCAAGAGTACATAATAGTGTCTCACTCTTTATAGAAGAAGAGTGAGACACTCTCCTTTCTGCCTGTGTTATAGCGCAGGCGGATGCGCTCGTCATTTCCAGCCCACATGTTGCCGTTTTATGCAACATGTGGGTAGCCAATCAGAAGCGACCTTTGCTTCTGATTGGCTGGACGCCTGTGTACGTCCTCCAATCAGCACGCAGGCGGCCTCACGTGCTATTGCCTGAAAATTGTCAAAAACACATTTAACTTACCAGTTAACAACATATTCAGCACATACTAGCAATATATAATTCCTGAAAACGGGGATAAAAATGTAAGCAAAATACGATTCGGAAAAAAACAAAAAACCTCCCAACCCGACCGATCATGGCAAAATTTAACAATGAAATGGCTGTAATGGCGGCCAGTGTGCTGATTGGAGCGCGTGCACAGGCGTCCAGCCAATCAGAAGCAAAGGTCGCTTCTGATTGGCTACGCACATGTTGCATAAAACGGCAACATGTGGGCTGGAAATGACGAGCGCATCTGCCTGCGCTATAACACAGGCAGAAAGGAGACTGTCTCACTCTTCTTATATAAAGAGTGAGACACTATTATGTACTCTTGGTTTCTGTGACCAAGGGCCTATTCCTTTACCGGATTAAACAGACTGGACTTTTTTTAGTCTGAGGTTTTGGAATGACAAAATGGAATAAACGTACTAAACGAGTCCAAATAAGTCAGCGGCTTATATTTAGTCTGACCCCATTCCAAAACTATATACCACTGGACTACATGGACTTAACATGCACGCTTAACATTAGCGTGCATAGTTAAGTCCGTTTAGTCCAATTAAAGACCAGCGCGCTAGAAGTTAAGTCCATTTAATCCGGAGGTTTTGGAATGGCATTTTTAAGCTTAATTTTTAAACCGTTTAGTCCGATGATAATTAACCCTTTAATCCAGTAAAGGAATAGGCCCCAAGAACGGGGCATCATCTTGAGCCTTATTGGTTTTGTTGTGTTGCATATGCATTGCAACGAAATCAGTTTATGCCGGAGTGTAGCCGACAAGAGGGATATTAAATCAATTAACACCCAGAAATTTTTTAATACTGAAAATTTACAAAAGATTTACACTCTTTCCATAGATGCACGGGGTGAATCGGCGAGGGGGGGGTGCCCGACCCCTGGCGGAAGGGGGGTGGTCCAAAGTTTTGGCCATTTTTCGGCGACAGCCGAAAAATTTTCAGAATTTTTCGATTCTCAACTCATTTCTGGGGTACTTTGAAAATTGTTTGCAATTTTTCAGCTTTTTACGCATTTTTGGGGCACTTTCATTGGCCATCAGAGGGGGGGGGGGGGGTGGGGGGTTGAGGGGTGGGGGGTGCCGGATGTCTGACGGGTGGCTGCCACCGACCCCACTCAGGGGGGGGGGTGCATACCCCCCCAATGTGCATCTATGCTCTTTACACAAAAATCCCCCTTTGGTTTTGAGAGCGGACCGGAAAAAAGTTCTGCGTCTCCAATTGCCCAACTTTCACTTAAACATCAAAAATTCTCAGAATCGATTTCTAGGGGTGGCAGCATTTAACAAAATAATGTTGCTTTCAATTCATACTTTTTAGAACAAACAGATATTGGAATATACAGACATACGAATGTATAGGATTACGGTCAAAGGTGCAATTCATACTTTTGGGCCATATATCCGTTTGTGCGTATGCCCGAGAATTTCGGCAGAGTTGGAATGAATTTAACTTTGCCGGACATACGGATTACGGACAACGCGAAACTGTGCGGTTTAGTACGGAGAAACGGACATACGGCTGAACGGCTGAACGGACGAAAAAATTAATTGAACAGTCGTTCTGCCGTTCAGTTTGTCCGTTCATCAGTTTGCCCGTTTGTCCAAATGGCCGTACAGAAGTATGAATCGACCTTTAGTCCGATTTGACCAAAACGTTCACGGCCTCACCTGATATATACTACTCCACCACCGGCTAAATCACTCGTTTCCATGACAACTGATGTCACGCCAAACGGGTGTGACTGTTAAAAAGCTTTTGATAGCTGAAACCCATGGTTTCTAGTATCAGCATTTTCTTGCGATCTGCAAAACTGACACCGCGACAGCCGGGTCAGATATTGGGCATTGATGAGTTTGTATTCATGGCCAAAGTCGAAGCCAAGAGAGACAGCCACTGGAATAGCACATTCCCAGATTCCATTGCAACTTGAATCAATTGAATGTATATAATCCAGCAAATATAATAGAGAGTGATTCTAAGGCAGGAAAAGAAAAAATCTCCTGGTTTTCATATAAGAGCATTAGTTTCTGAAAGAAATAATCAACCAATGCGAACATGTATTACCAATTAACTTTTATTAGGTATATAACTAACTGGGGGGGCAGCTGGTGCCTACCAGACGTGAGCATTACATATATAAGTCCCATAAAAATTATGCTCATTGGTCCCCCTGTTACGCTCTTGTGCCGTAGCTACAGGGCTCTTATTTTTTTAATTTTTTTTATTTTTAGTTTTTTATTTCTATTTTGTACTCATGTATGATATACTGCTTGGTGATATGGTGCTTGCACTTAACCAAAACTCACCCTCGCCTGAAATTGCATGCTTGCACTGAACCCTGTCTTGCATACGGCCCAAGCAGAAGGCCAGCATAGGGGCACAATAACACGTGTTTTAGGAGCTTGTTATTTCGCTTTTATTTCAGTTTCCGTGGTGGGTGAGTGTCTTTTGCTTTTTTGTACAATATGCAGTATATATATAATTTAAATTTCGCACAGTAGCATGGCCATTTGCCCTTAATTATCACTCCCCTCCCTCTAGTATGTGGTGTAGGGTATAATGTTGCATGTACCTATTATTGCACTTTTTCACCTTTGCATGGTTTTTTGCTGGTTTTTCGCTTTGGCTTGCTAGTTTTAGGCAAAGCGGAACGACGTCGCGACTAGCGATATTCGTGACACAGGTAATTGGACATGGCACTACAGGCATGAAGCATCAGTATTTGGTAACTTTACCAGAAAATAAAGTAAGCTACTTTGGTTTTTTGATTGGCGATAATTGCGCCGGACCTGTAATTGTATGTATCAGACTTTTGAAACTGTGTAATAAGATTTACAAAATAGACATAACGTGGGGCCTGCTTTCTAGTTGCCTGTTTGCATGAGAGCTATATAAATAATGCATGGTGATTGACATACTTTGCTAATGGGTGCGGGCTTGTTATAGTCTGTGGCAGTGTCCTGTGTGTAACATCAACTGGACTAGTGGCATATATTGCTTTTCATATATTGTGTATGTCTGACACAAAACAATAGCGCACAATGAGGGCCGGACTAGATTTATTTAGCCATTGCGGTGGGATGCCTAACCTGCGAGATACACGCACGATGCTGCTTTATGTAGCATCAAAGTAAAAACAATCGACCGCACCATTAACTACACAACGACTCACTACACCTTAACACAAACTTTACACCTCCTACTGGAGCCCCAGGGGTATCTCGCAGGAAGGGCAGCTGGCCCGTACTGCTGCTAGAGCGGCTTTACGCCCCACTGCGTTTATCTCTCGGACACCAGGTGCATACTCGCACATCCCTCACATTCACATGTTTGTTTATTTACTTTTGTTTGAGTATGCATCTAGTGTTCCCTCGCGGGCTCGTACCTTGAGCTGGCGAGGACAGCCTGAATTCTACAGCAAGAATGCAGTGGCTGTGAGAGGCGGTAAAAAAAATATAACTAACTGCGTCAACACTCAACACTAATGTTAATTTAAGCGAAGTCAATTAAAGCGGTTGATCTCAGTCATTCAGCCCAGTTCATACCATTCATACATACTTGTCCACAAGGGCTTTTAATGTCCGAGTCTGAGTCAGTGACCGTAAGGTAGTTTGATTCATACTGGCCGGATGTCCGTAACAATAATTGTTAAATAATTAACAAATCATTTTTCCAAGAGCGTACGATAATGAAATTGAAATTTGAAAAAAGCACCAAGTCCAGTCTTTGGCTGGCATTTGATCCGTCACCACAGACGTAACCTGCGTCACACTCACAAGGACAGCTTTATGGCAGGCATGCCACGCCTAGCCACTTAGCACCGGCTCGCTTCACTCGGATACCTAAGACATCGTCGTGAAGTAACAGATTTTGTGAAACATAACGCCGACAGGTTTCACAAGTATTTTTGATTCTGATGTCACAGTATACGGAAAAAGGTCACATGGACACAAGATCCCAGCTAATCCAGCCCTATGGTGCAGTATCTACCTGTATATATGCGTTTCTTGGCTCTGGAGCGGCAGCGGTATATGACCTCAAAACTTAATTGTTAAATTTAATGTTACTTAGCAGTAACCAAGACCTGATCGACGTTGCACAAAAGTTAAGGCCTATTCACACGAGGGCGCATGAGCGGGCGCATTGCAGGGCGTACGCCATGGCGCATGCGAGGGCACATTCTATTTTCACACTGCCTGCTGCATTATTTCACACAATGCAGTATGCAAGTGTGCGTGTGCGCCCGCTCATGCGGCATGGCGTAATGCGCCCTCGCGTGAATAGGCCTTTAATCAGTTATCAATCTATTATCAGTAAGTTTTTGTCAGTTATCAGTGTAACGTCGCACAAAGTTGATCAGAATTTACTAATAAATTCCAATGTAATTTATATAGCACCTATAATCAACAACTATGTCGTGCAACGCGTAACTGATATATAATTTGTGTTTTGTGCAACGTGTCCGACATACATGTAACGGGGTCAAAATTTTGGGGGGGGGGGGCTCTCCGGCCAAATTTTGGGGACCCTTCCCCCCAGATCGACCAAAAATACCCTAAATTTTGCAAAAATTTCGCAAAAAAGTGCCATTTTTTCAAAATTTTGCCCAAATTTTGGGGACCCTCCCCTCCGGGTCCTCGATTTGGGGGGATCCCCCCCATCCCCCCCCCTCATACATGTATGGTGTCCGATTTATCGAAGCCAAATGTTCGCCAATGAAAATGTTGTCAGCTTCACTATTGAATTCGGAACATGGTTTTAAATGTTAACAGAGAGATAATTCAATGGATAACCTATGAAGAATACCCGCTGCCGTTGCTACCTAGGCTCCCCGATATCAGAGGATTACTGATACAAGTCTTTGGAGGTTACTATTATCATAATTTAGGGTAAAGTTCGCCGTTGAATAAGTTTCGAACAAACCAAAATTTCAACAGCGTACAGTTCTGACGAAAATTTTGCTTCGACAAATTGGACCGTGCAGATGTTATATGCTCTCGGAGATCTCCAAACGACAACTAAAAAAATGAAAAAAGCAATAAAAAACGACAAAGCCACGAACAAAATTTATTCTTATAATTCCACGATAACAACAAAACACTCTAATTAACTTTATTCACTCACAGCCAAATAATATGACACACTAAAGCAATCAAGAACAAAATATCTCATAAAGCGAACAACATACTCTGGTTCATATACTATGTGCAACCTGCGGCAAGGGTTTTGTCCGAAAGGCGAAAGCACAATTATTTTTAATTTCTATCCCCCCCAACCTGACCCTGCCCCCACCAAATACTTAACACCACCCTCTAAAATTGGCAAATTTTTTTGAAAAGTGTAGAGCTACACACTTTAGATCGGATTCCTTCACCGGTTTAAACAAATTTTTTAGTCTAAAAATTTCAAACGGACGAACATGTTAAAATGAGTCAGCTGCTCAATTTTAGTTTCAGTACGAAGCTCTTCCTCAACAATCACAGGACTAAAAGAATTTCACATGTACGCTTAACATGCACGGTTAAGTCCGTTCAGTCTGATAACAAGCAGCGAGCTAAAGAAGTCCGCTTAATCTGGAGGGGTGAAAATGATGCTAAGCATGTTCAAACCTTTTAAGGTGGTATTTGCGTTTTCGAGGTTTTTTGTGATTTCTATGTAAACTTTGCGCCCACAGAACTCAAGTTACAAATAAGGCCTGAACATGAATTTTTGGTACAGTACTGTAAAGGTCCAAATCCACAGGCATGTCTCTCATTTTATCGAAATTTAACCTGTAGACATTTTTAGAGGGCTTTAATTACAAGAAAATATCTTAAATTTTCGGTGCGTTTGCTTTTCAGCTATTTTCTCAATAAATTGACTAGTTATTACAAAAGTGGGGGACATGCCTGGGGATTTTAAACATGTCAAAAATCTTACCAACTTTCAGCCCTAACAGGTAATCGTATGATTCAGAGCTGTGGCGCAAACTTTTTGTAAAAAATCTTAATATTTTGGACAGAACCTTTCTTTAGTCGCTTGTACTGGAAACAAAATTAAAGGCTAGATTCCAATGCATGGCATACATTTAGGTCAGATATTGTTCTACTTAATGCAAAAGATCGCGTGTTAACTGATTTTGTAAATGCTGAGCCATACCTTTCCAAAAAAACACCTAAAAACGCAATTACCCCCTTGAACGGACAAAAACTAACTGCTTTAAAAAGTCAGGTTCATACCCGTCCGTATACAGGTTCCAATCGTTTGCTCCTTAAGCAGTTCCACAAAAAATACGGAATCCAATAAGCCTATTTTTTGCTCGAAGCAAACTGAGGTAGTCCTATTTGTACACAAACAATTAGACAATACGCTGTTGCTAATGTTTCACAATCAGTGACCGAAATTAAGGACAAGTATGAGCCGGGCTTCATGCGCTAGAAGAATGGGCCTTAGATTAAATACGAGGAAAAGCATGAAGCATAATTAAAACCAAAACAACTGTCGGAATGGCCGACTAGGAAGTCTGACCAAAAAATAGTTGCACCACTTGAGAAAACGAAACATGTGATTTCATTACAAAAAGAATAGATTAGACTATCAAGAGTACAGCAAGTAGTCGCAGAAGTCATGCCACTGAAATAAGTAAGTGGCGCATCACTTTTTTGTCCGACTATTATAGTATACAAAAGTTAAGTCCGTCTACTCCTGAGGGCCAACATAGAACGCCGTAGCAACCAAGACCAGTGTAGAAATAGCCGCCACTATAACGGCCAGGAGGATAAGTAGTAAAATCACCGGTATCACCAGCAAGCTTGAAGCTGCAAACGATCTTCCAGACAATCTACTGCTATGAAATCTTCCTACAGCCGATTCGTCGGCAGAATCCGACGACCAATCTTCGACCCAAATCAAGAGTTGTACCCAAAACGTGTTCAAAAAATCTGTTGCCACAAGCACAAACAAAATTATGTTGCTGACCAAAAACCAGAGAAGATACTTCAACAATGCATATTTCCAGTCCATATCAAAGGCACAGTCAACGGCTAGAAAGAGTCGGAAATGCCACTGGTAGAGACATCGCCAGAATAGCGACAGATGGGGCATCTTTTTGCGTCTGAAACTCCGTCCCAACCCTCGGTACCATGACAGTCGATTTTGATACTCTGTCGGAAATGTGGATTCTAATGTGGTGACCAATTCTAGAACAAAAAATAAGATCTAATAACAAAAAATAATAAAAAACCAAAAATCTTGAGTCAACCCGAGTTCATTCAAAAGGCCTAAATGCCGTTTGAGTTTGACGAGTCTTGCCAATCCAATCATGGCAATGGGCAATCTATGGTGTTATTAATACTTGTCCGTATCCTTAAGGAGTTGTACTGCAGAAATTTGTTATTTATTTACTAGATACAAGTATTAATTTACTACTCCAGGTTTACAGTTTTGTTTAATACGTAAATCTAGCAACAGAACTGATAGCACGTTGAATGGAATGCGCAGTATATGGGTTTATAGTCAGATTTATATATATTAAAACGACAGGTTTCCATCTATAACCGTTTTGACTGCACTGCCCGTAGGTAGCCTACCCGCATAATGCACACGCTGGCAAAAAACATCAAAATTTACTGCCTACTCACACCTACTAGCCATACTCTATGTACGAGATCAAAAGTTTAAGGGGACCTCACCGGCCAAATTTTGGGCACCCTCGCCCCCTGATCGACCAAAAATACCCTACTGCCTACAATATGTTGCAAAATTTTGTAAAATTTTTTACAAAAAAAGTGCCATTTTTGCTAAATTTTGCCCAAACTTTCCGGACCGTCCCCCTGACCCCTCGACTTTGAAGGCCCCACCCCAACCCCCTCATAAATGTATGCTACAAGCTTAAAAGCTACCTCACGGAGTTAAGTAATCATGCAGCTTCTACTTTTCTAAAACTGTATAAGCCAAAGTCTGAAACAACTGAATCTAATCTAAGAAAAGAAGTCTGAGCCCCGTCACAACTTTAGTCCAATCGAAAATCTATAATTATTCTATGCTCACTGAAAAGTCTAATAACAAAACCATATGTATACCTTCGTTCACTTCAGTGAAGTACACTTTCGTACGACAAAGAGGGCACCGGAACCGGCACCGGTAGATCCATTCCCGTGGCAACATTTTCAGGCACGGCTCGCAAAAAGTGTGTTCACACGGATGGCAGACGAGCGGGCGACAGAAGAGATCCAGACACACGGCGCAGATAAAGTCGGCCGACTCATTTTTGCTTGTTTCAGGTGTCAAGGACGGTTGGTCCGAAGATTTCGCTCGTGCGGAAGACGCTTGATTGTCTGCTTCAGATGGTTCACGCGCCGCAGAAACGTTCGGCTTTTCATCGACTGTTGAAATATTTTCTTCATCGGTGATCATTGCTGAAGATTTGATTTTGATCAATTTTCGTTTGGCTTTTTTCCGACGTCGATTTGTGCAAAACATTTCATCCAATTTTTCTTGTTTCTGCACAGACTCATCCAAGTCAAATTTCTCTAATTCTTCATAATTCGTTTTCTTTTCCAAATTCTTCTCGTCGGCAAATTCAGCTTCATCTTTTTCGTCAGATTTTTGGCAAGGGCAAATTTTCTCACAATCCAGTTTCCCAGCTCCCGAAAAGAAAAACACGCCGTTTTTGTCACCAATGATGATTTTATTATTTTTGCTCAAATCTGCGCTTCCCACTGACTCTCCGCATAATTCGGCCAAGTTCACACCTTCAGAACAGGAGAGACCAGCTTCAGAAGTATCAAAAGTATCAATTTCTTTAGACTCCTCAGACTTCACAGAGTTGCCTGTTCCTACCGAGCTATCTAAACTAGACTGCGTCGAATTTGTTACATTGCCGCTCTCGAGTTGATCAGCTGGCTTCTTTCCAATCATCTGCACACTTTTTCCTGCCTGAAAGAAACAAAGAAAAACTTTAAAGACAAACTACAGTTGTACTTTTTCTGAATGTCACAAAATATCAGAACCAACACATATTTTGTTAGACTAGATAAGCCTCACGGTTTAGCCTTTTGTAGACGATTTAGCGTGAAACATGTCGACAGATCTCGCCAGTCACAAAAACATTCGCGAAGTCATATATCCTCACTTTTTTATTTTTGTTAAGTTATTCTATATTTAATAAAATATACATTTATAAACTACTAACTCCATAGCAAAAAACACCAGATTTTAGCTAACCGTAGACGTTTTAGTCAACAAAAAATGTTATTAAATAAAATCAGTATAATTCTGTTTAAAATCAAATAACCATCAATACAAAATATATTATAGCAAAACAATCTGAAGTTTTTATATATATTTTTTATATACGTTTAAGTTAACAACTCAAACACACACACACACACACACACACACACATGCACTAATACTTTACCTTCTTCAACTTTAAGTCCACTCAAATTTGCACACGAAGACGATGGGCTATTTATACGTTCTGGAGCATTCTCGCCAAAATCACTACTAAACAAAAATTGCAAAAAGTCAATTCTGCTTTACAACTAATAAAATCATATATTAGTTAATTTCAAGTAGTAATAACGTAATATATTCGCAGTTTTTTTTTCAAAGCGCTTCTGCAAAAATGTGCGATAACTGCTACTTAATACTAAACATGTACAAACAAAATATCACAATACCGAAAGTAAAATTATAGTGTAAACAAAAATTTAAACAATATTTTATGAGACTTGAAACAGCAATGACGAGTGATCATTTATCTTGATCTAGTCTTATGGCAGTCACTTTTTAATGTCTACAATAATCGCTTTCAAAAACATCCCTAAAATAATCTAAAATAAAAAATCTAAAATTACTCACTACCACCATAATATATACAACTACATATAATATCATTGAAAACTGAATCAAGTCACTCAAGAGAAAACCATTAGACAGGTGGTTTCCTAGATGCTATGCTAAGAATGGTAAAAACAACATGGATACCAAAAGCTAAGTCTTTAACTGCCATTAATGTGACTAGATATATAGCTAAATAAGGTTCGTAAAAAGTCATCGCCTAGAAACCAAAACCAAGCACAGTTTGTAGTCAACTATAGCCTATGTATATAGTCTATATAGCAAGAGTATAATATATATACCACGTTCTTGCTCACATACACAACACTATTACACTATGATACGAAATAGAGCTTCGCTTCATTGATTTCATAACAACAGTGAAACAAAAGACTAGACCAAACAAAAGAGTTTGACCGAAATCGAAGAAAGGAACTATAAATCACAATAAATGAAAATCAATACCTTTCTAGAACTGACCCCTTTCCGCCCATATTATGCGACGAAGAGTCCCCACTGGCTGCCTATAACGAGACTGTGTGGTCAACCTAGCAACACAAAGCCATATATTATATTACCTATCAATAAAAATAACGTTTAGATAATATATATACGTCTCTAGCCCAGTGTGCGCTGGCGCAGGTCGCTGTTTTTATGCACATGTTTCATCAGGTCCTCGAGGTCTTTGATTGGAATACGGGGTGAAAAAAGAATATATAATTATAATTTTTTTATTTTTTTGTTATTAATGGGAATATCTTTATTTGTTACGAAAGATTGTAGAATAAAATAATTATTTTTTTTTCTGAGATGCTTTTTTTTTTTCTTGCTTTTTTCTTTCTCTTTTAAATTATAAGTGTGTCGCGGGTCTCGTGTGATATTATTTGAGAATTAATCTAGAGACTTCTCCTGTGATAGAAAAGGGGGTGTCTTCTTTCTTCTATATGGAGCAGCTATTATGTACTCTTGATATTATGGTCCGTAGATTTATATACATTCATACATGTATATAACGGGGTCGAAATTTTGGGACGGCCTCTCCGGCCAAAATTTGGGGACCCTGCCCCCTGAACGACCAAAAATACCCCCAAATTTTTGTGAAATTTTTCAAAAAAAGTGCCATTTCATACCAGTTTCGTTCAAAATTTGGGGACCCTCCCTCTCGACAAACTCGATTTTGGGGGGAGTCCCCCCATCCCCCCCTCAAACATGTCATGTTTACGCTCAACTAGGGATGGACCGAAAATTCGGTATTCGGTTTTCGGCCAAAAACGGGTATTCGGTATTCGGTACCGAAAAGTAAATTTTAAAGTAAGTAAAAAAGTGAAAGGTAAAAGCTACCGAATAATTAGGAAATCAAGGAAATTTCAAATCAATGAACGTTTAGAATTAAAATCATTTTATTAATCCTGCACTTAGCACTACACTTCGAACTGAAATGTACCCAAAAACATGAAAGCTGTATATTAGCTAATGCAGATACTTGTGTTAATTTATCATGGAAAGTTTTTTTGGTCTCAATACTAGATTATGATTCTGCGGCGTCTTATCGCACCTTGAGCCTTCTTTTTTTATACGTTTTTCATGGACTCTGCTGAAAGTTTACAAGCAGTTTCAAAATAATAAAATATAAGATGACTAAACTACAAAGTTGCACGGACTGGGGGCGACAGCCCCCGGAAAAACGTTGGAGATTTTTCCATGTTTTAGGCCCAATTTTGTAAACTATAGACGTATCAGAAATTTTTCCGACAGGAAAATTAAAACAAAAGATGTGAACAGCGAACGTCACGTCAGACAGTATACAGTATACTGCACAAGTAAATGCAGCATATTATATACTCGTGTAGACATGCATAGGCTTTGGTGAATGGTAATAACAAAGAAAAGTAAGCCACATAGTCGCAGGGGTTTGGGGCATGGTTTTTTTGTGTAAAATAGGGTGTATTTACACATCGGCAGCCTAATTTACACAGCAAAAAATAAAAATACACACTGATTTACACAGCCCCATTTTCCCCCCAAAGTTGATTAAACGGCCTATTTTGGTTGCAAAATTTACAAAAATTCGCGAAGTGGCGATTGCAGCCGGTAACCTCTTTGTGCTAACAAAATTAAGTCTAATTTTTGACCCAAAAACAAAAAATCTTCAGTTTTTACTCTTAAACTATATACTTATGATTTTTTTATTTTAGCATTCGTTTTTATGCACTTGAAAGTTGACAGTGAAAAATCAGCCATGCTGAGCTTGTCTGTGCGATTTCTTGTAATACTTCAAACTACTTTAAAAGGTTTTACACCCGGATTTGAAAAAAGTGTGTAAGAACTGGCTGCTAAAACAAGTCTCTATCTGTGTGAACCATACATGTACACGGGGTCTCGGCTTGGGGTGGGGGCTTGTCTCAGATTTTTCGAAATTTTAGGGGGGGCTTGTCCTGACGTGTCGGATACTTGAACAGACAAAAACGCTGACATTTTCAATTATATATATATATATATAATTATATATATATATATATATATATTTATATCTCATATTTGTTTATTTTCGTATGTATGTAGTTCGAGTCTCAAAGGCGAAATATGAATTTTCAAGTGCAAAAACGGTCAATTTTTACATAAAAATATATACTAGAATACACACTTTTAAAAATTTACACAACAGCCCCTTAATTTACACAGCAAATTTTTAGTTTACACATCATTTACACAGTGCCGATTTTGAAAAAAAAACCCTGGTTTGGGGAGTGGGGGCGACAGCCTTCAGGAAAAATTTTAATGAATTTTATTTATTATTGGGTCAAACTTTGTCAAATAGAGACGTATCGGGAATTTTTTTCGGCCGGGCAATTAAAAGCCAAAGGGGACGTTTTGGCCCAAAAAAACCCAGATATATGTATACTAAATTCAACAAAAAGACGGATACCAAAAAACAAAAAGACATATATAACTCACACTGTGCGGATAAAACATATCCACTTTTCGTTTATGCAGATAAAGCGAAGGCAGGGGTGTTGACTTGCAGTTGCACTGTAAATAGTTGACAAAGTTGAAGCTGCCAATTTTGGCGTGACATCGCGGACAGTAAATCTTTCCCAACGTCCAGTCAGACTAAAATATCACAAAAAAATATATATATAATTTGTCAAAAATATGAAAATATAATATACTTAATCAATGTAAGACGGGGATTAATGGGGGCTTTCCCCCAAGATCCAGGGCCCGTTGGCAGGGTTCCATGAATCTGAGCTGCATAGAAACGTCGTAACATTTCAGGTGACAGGTACTTTCAATGGATCAGGGGGAAGTGCAAAGTAGTGATTTTCTTAGTCAAAAAAAAAAATACTAACCACCGCACCATTTTTCTCCAGCTTCGCACGAAGTTCTGAGACAGACAGACATGCACGATGTCCCGCTAATTTGGCCAAAAAATGAAAACAGTTGGAGATTTGTTTTGTTTTTGTTTGGCAACAAGGCAAAATAAAAAACTGACAAATGCTTCGTGCTCAAGCACACAAACCTGATCGACACAACTCTCGGCCCAGCTTGGAATTTCGTCGTCAGGAATCTTGAGCAAATGAGTGGTCGTGTCGCAGCATCCGCTGATGGCTTCCGCCCGCGTCAGTCCATTCAGCTCCTGGCGACAAATCCGACACTGAACTTTTTCAGGACCAGTCCATGAATGATCCATCAAAGCCGCGATGCACAGCAGAGAAACTAAACACAAGTTTGCCTGAATGAAAAACTGAAATTTTGACTTACCTCAAACGGGGGGGGGTCGAAATTGAACGCTCTTTCGAACTTTCGAAGCACTTTTGGAAGTTTGTAGAATACAATATATATCTATATATACCTGTAAATCAAGCTTTGTCAACAAAGTAAACTTCACATAAAACTTTTTCCGCGAATATGCACACAAGGGTCTTCCCTTCAGTTTTTATATACTGCCCGGCAAGGTTTTTTTGTGTCCAGGAGTGTGTCCAGTTGGCATTAATTGATGCTTTTAAGAAACTTGCTGGGTGTGGCATGCTTCGAAACGATTTTTTCTAATCATGATCTTAATCATAACTAATCATATTAGTTTGTAAACTGTCATTGAAACCAGCTGTAGCTGCATACCGATTAAGCTTGAAACGTTAGACACATCAGAAAATTTTACAAATTTTGATGGTTTTCACGCAATTTTTGCGGAAAAATTTTCAAAATTTTTGCGACAAAATTGCTATTTTCGGCACTTTTTGGCCAAAATCAGCTATGACATCTTTCAGCCTCAGCCGAAAAAAAGTGCGTCACGGGACGCACATGGTCAAAAAAAAGTGCGTCAGAAAAAAAGTGCGGCGTTTCGCACTTTTTGACGCAAAAAAACACTGGTCCAGACACATTTTTTCTTGCGGGACACAATTTTTTCCTGCCGGACACAACTTGGACACAACTCTCGAGAACCCCTGACGATCCATTTTCGTTTAATATGGTGATGAAATGCTTGGTTGCGTCCGAAAAAAATTCCGATACGTTTCCAATTGACCAATGTTGGCCTGAAAATCGAAAAATTCTCTAATTTTTTTAGGGATGTCGCGGATATCCGCATCCGCGGACGATCCGCAACTTTTTGACATCCGCATCCGCAAAAATTCAATGCGGATGTGCGGATGCTGCAGATTCGGCAAAAATTACTAAAGATGTAGAAAATCAGACGGCACATTTTGATTTTTGTGCATACCGATTTTTGTATATACCGATATTTTGCTCTTAAAACGGTGGATTGAAACTTTATTCTAGGCTTTTTCACAGGGTTGGCAGTCTCGGTCTCGGTCTCGTAAAAAACCCGAGACTAGGCTGGTGTCGGTCCCGGTCTCGGTAGGAAAACCAAGACCTGCCATAGGGTGGTCTCGGTATTTCAGATGAGGCTAGAAGTTTTCAAAATTTGTTACGATCACGAAGATTTTTTTACGATTTAAGATTCCAAATAGAATGCCAAGCATGGGATGGTCAAAACTGTCTGCTGCAGAAGAATGTCAGTTCACGGGCAAACTAACTTCAAGTTTAAACTTTGTACATCAAGCTATTAATTAAAGTTTCAGCTACATAGAATGGGTTGTCTGACTTAGCGATATTGCATTTGTATGTGGAACCAGTCAAGCATAATGTTAAACAGTATATAGAAATACTGACCATCATTTACCAAACAGTGCTAACTTCGTAGTTGATTTGTAACTAAAAATTTGCTGGTTTCAGCAACGTTACGAAGCGCAAATTGGGTGGCAGTTTAACTGAATTTCTTGAGCGCCAACCTCTCAACGCATGGCCGCCCCCAGAAAAAAATTGAGGAAATTTTTGATTTTTAGGCCAAATTTGGTCAATTGGAAACGTATCAGAAATTTTTTCCGGCCGGACCATAAAAACCAAAGGGGGGACCCTCGTGTAAAATTTCAGTCGGAAAAAATTAAGGGGGGGGGAAATTCCCCCCATTAAAATATATATATATATATATATATATATATATATATATATATATATATATATATATATATATATATATATATATATATATATATATATTTATATATATATATATATATATATAAAAGAGTATATATACAAATGCGCATACCTGGGTTTTTTTTGGGCCAAAACGTTAACATTGGCGAAAATTTTTGACAGTTTGCTAAAACTTTTTTGGTCGTTTAAGCCAATTTGCTAAAACAAATTTTTAGCCAATTTGTAGTGATCGAACGGGATCCCGAATCCCGATCCCGAATCCCGAGGGTAAAATCCCGATCCGGTCCCGATCCCGATCCCGAAAGCAAATCCCGATCCCGAAAGCAAATTTCGATCCCGATCCCGATCCCGAACGCAAATCCCGATCCCGATCCCGAACTCAAATCCCACGTCCCAAATTTTCAAATTTCATGTAAATTTTCTAAAAAATTTCTGTGGGGGCTCCGCCCCCAGACCCCAGCAACTATATGACATGATAACTTTAGTAACAGTGTTGTTGTTCATCACTCATCTTGTTTATTGTGTGTTCAAGTACTCATGTGGCCCACACAGGGGTGGACGCGGATCAAAAGTTTTCGACCCGCGACCCAAACCAACCCGCGGCTCAGCTCTCGTGGGGAACCCGCAATCCAACCCGCGCTATAAAAGCATACCCACGACCCTCTTTGACCCACCATTCCATATAACCTACCTGTTAATTATTTTTAGTGTGACATGTGTACATAGTGTACATCTGTACATTATTCACATTGCTACTTTAAACGAACTTTGCACTATTACGCATTACTCTAATATCTCTAAAATTGGAGTCCGACGTCGTGAATTTTTCAGGTTTTTGGGGTCGGAAAAATTTAGCGACCCGCGCAGGTTGAAGTGGGTACCCAAAGGTCGACCCACGGCTCAAATTTTCCGAGCCAACCCTACCCAACTCCCGAGTACACACGGCCCTCGTCTAACCCTGAGCCTATCCGCATGTAAAAAATAATGAAGCAGTGTTTAGAAAAATCCTAACTAAAAGTTTAGTTTAGTATATAACTAAAGTTTATGGGCGTAGTTAACCTAAAAGTATGGCTTTTTAATTTTATTATTGTGACAGAGGTGTGTATACATGTAATATATACGCTATTGCTAAAGTTGAGTTGATATATGTATGTTTGAGTTAGTGATTTGGGATTCTCCCTCCCATCCAGCATCCAGAGAAAGTATATATGTTATATAAATATAAATGCCCCCCACACCCTCGCGGAAATTTTTCCGACTGAAATGTTACATAAGGGTCCCTCCTACTTTTGGTTCTTATGGTCCGCCAGAAAAAATTTCCGATATGTCTCAATTTGCCCAAATTCGGTTTAAAAATAAAAAATTTCCAAGTTGGTCTTTTTGGGAGGCTGCTGATCCCATGCTGATGCAAATTTGTGACTTAATGTCGCCTGCTTTCATACATGTAACGGGGTCAAATTGTTTTTGGGGGGAGGGGGCCTTTCCGGCCAAACTTTGGAGACCCTCCCTCCTGATTGACCATAAGTACCCCAAAGTCTTCAAAATTCCGTAAAATTTACGCAAAATTGCCATTTTTGCTAAATTTTGCCCAAATTTTCGGGACCCTCCCCTTCCTGCCCCTCGATTTTGGGGGGTCCCCTCCATCCGCCTCTCATACATGCATACAAGGGCGTAGCCAAGCGTCGAGTCGCAAGGGTCCACCCTTTGGTTTTTACGGCCAGCCGAAAAAAATGTCTGATACGCCTCGAAGTGACCAACTTTGGCCAAAAAATCAATCTCGAATCTTTTTTCTTGGGGCTGCTGCCCCCAGACCCATACAACTCTGTGGCTTACTATTCCTTGTTATTATATATCTTTCTTCAAAACCTATGAATGACTACAAGAGTATATAATACTACTTGTGTAATACAGTGTCTGATGTGACGTTCCCATCTTTTGTTTTAATTCTGCTGTCTAAAAAAATTTCTGATATATACGTCTTCAGTTGACCAGATTCGGCCTAAAAATTGAAAAATTCCGTGTTTTACTGGGGGGACAACCCCGCTATATACACTGAGTTTATTTAATTTAAATGACCAAAACTGCATTTTGTTAAGCAAAAAAATTCTGGCGGCTGACACCCTTAAGCCCCAGGAATAGTGAGTGTAAAAAAGTGAGCAAAAAAGTAGACAAGGTGCAACCCCCCCTTCTCAAAATCCTGGCTCCGCCCCTGCATGCAAGCTTGCTTTTATCTTTATCTTTCGTGAAAGTGTAACGCAGCACTTGCAATTATTGCAGCAAATACAACATTTTCTGTAAATTTCTAGTTCGGAATCCACACTTTTTTCGGCTGAGACTGAAGAAAGTGATAACTGACTTGGCCGAAAAAGGCCGAAAATCCAATTACAAAATACCTGACTTCTGGGAGCTGTCACCCTTAAACTCCAGCAATGCTTACAAATCAATATTTCGCCTTGTCTCGGACATTTCACGTTATGCATCGATACTGCCTTACCATACTCAATTCTGGTGTAAGGGTATCTGTTTCCAATATTCGTGTGCTTCCCGCACGTAAAAATAGTGTACTATTCGACTTCGAAAAATTTTTCTAAAATCTCAACCAAAAATCCCGAATCCCGAATCCCGGGGGTAAAATCCCGATCCGGTCCCGATCCCGATCCCGAACGCCAATCCCGATCCCGATCCCGAACACACATCCCGATCCCGATCCCGAACGCAAATCCCGATCCCGATCCCGAACTTCAATCCCGTTCGATCACTACCAATTTGCTAAAACAAATTCGGCAGAAAAAATTTCTGATAACTCTCCAATTCACCAAATTTTGTCCAAAATTCAAAAAATTTTCCAATGCATCCCCAATTGACCGTTTTTTGCCGTTAGACGCAAAAAATTTTCTTGTGACTACAATTTACACCCATCTGCAACAATGTTTAATAGTGATCCAGTCAAGTATTTTATCTTTCTGTTGTTCAATTTTTCAGGATCAGTTTGTTAAGTTACTTCGTTTACTGGAAACTTTCGCAAACCACGTTCGGTGCGTCATTCCGTCAAACGTGGGTATTTCGGAATAAATCAAAAAAGTGTCGGCCTCGTTCTGGGAACTGCTACAATACCAATCCCAGACACTGGTTGGTTTATGCGGTTCGAAAACGCCAACATACGAAAACCTAGCATTTATAAACAGATTGGGAAGAAGAGTTTCAACTTCGGCATTTTTTGGCTGCGTAACCGCATACAAGGGCATACCCAGGGAGTAGGGGGGAGGGAATCCCCCCAAAATGTTTTCCCAGTGAATATTTATAAGGGTCCCCCCTTTGGTTTTTATTACCCGGCCAAAAAAAATTCCTGATATATATATATAGTCAGAGGGGGTAAAAAAAATACGATCGAAAACATGGGGTAAAAAAATACACCCCCTTCGAAGAAAAACCTCAACAGGTATATGCCTGTTGAATACATACAACAGAAGCACTACTAGTTCTACATTACTTAAACGTATTACCTTGTCATGATCTGTCGTTAGCTTATAATACGAAGCTGACAAAATCATGCACCCAAAATATGGCTCATTTTACAAGAGCCAACAAAATTTTCACAAGCTTCTCTTGTCGCGTGGTCTAGCTGTTTTCCGACACTAGCTGCGCATATGGCATAGTCAACTACCCTTCTTGCAAACTGCGAATGGTTCTTCTCTATTGGTACTGGTTGGCGCCTACTTGAGCCATATTTCTTTACCCCCCATTTTTGGTCGATTTGTGGGGAAAAAATACGGATTTTTTTTGCCTTCATGTTGTGTTTTTAAAACAAAACAACTTCATTTGCTTAAAAAAGTAAGCACAGGAAGGTGCTACGGCCTCCAAGTGTACTACGACCACTGACTGCTAACAGATAGGTTCCAACTACACTAGGGTGTTCAAATTATGAGCTCAGCTACATAAATACACATACAGACGCACATATGCCCAAGTTGCGAAACTGATGATAATATTGGTTATTCACTCCTTAAAATACAAAATCTGGGAACAATATGTTATACAACACTATTTCAATATTGACAGCAATGAAGGGAAATTTAACTAATTTAAGACTACATTTAAGTATGCAGAAACAATCAAGCAGGGCGTCACCACAAATTTTAGCGTTCCGCGGTACAATTTTTACGTCAAATGATTCAGTTTACCGCAAAAAAATAATACGTAAACGGAAAAAATTTTGAAAAAAAAAATTTTCAAAAAGAGTGTAGTGTAAAAAGTGTTGTGGTGTTCTTGGGGCCTTAATTTCCGTGGCCTTTTCTTTTATGTGCGAGTTTAATTAAAAAAATGAGTAAGTTCGAGTTGAGTTTCATAACGGTTGAAGCATTTTGGTCTGCGTTCTCTCTCTCTGTGTTCAAGCATCTGCGCAGCGCATAGGATCGGATCTCAGAGGAGACCTGCACCCGTCAGGAAGTCCGCCACCGCCCGGGGATCGGTTGAGAGCACCCCCAGGTCTGGGTCTGGGCCAAGGGTAAGGGAGCGAACTCGTGCCAGTGCCGGGCATTCCAATAATAAGTGGATAGCCGTGTCGTCCGCCTCCATACATCTCGTACAGAGCGCAGACCCTTGCAGGCCAATTCGGTGTCGGTAGGCCCCAGTAAGCGTGCAGTGCCCGCCCGCTCGAAGTTGCGCCAGGGCAACCCTGGCTGCGGCAGTCAGAGACTTTTCCCCATCTTCGGGGATAGGCTGTTGGGTTGGGTAGCTGTTCTTAATATATTCGTGGCTTATGTTGCTTCGCCAACGATCACGTATTCTTCTTGTGGCCATTCTCACACAGCTCTGTAGATCGATCTTCGCTTCGGTTTGGTCCAGATCTGTTGCTGTTTTGGCTAAATTATCTGCCGCTTCGTTTCCTGGGTTCCCTGAATGCCCGGGGATCCACTGCACGTAGATTGGACAGTGGAGGTTCAGGATTTGTTGCCATATTTCGCTTGTTAGCTGACTCGTTTGGCCCGCTGGGCCAGCTGACAGACGCTGCACCAAAAACAGAGAGTCTGTGGTCGTGGTCTGTGGTGTGTGTTGGTTTGCGTTCCTGGGATGAGTCAGAATCGACCCGTATTTTTTTCCCCGCGAAATGGGGGTAAAAAAATACGTTTATTTTTCGATTTACATAAAATTAGTAATACAGAGAGAAAAGTTTAATATGTGGTTTTGTAGAGCAAGTCCGCGAGGTTTTGTCGGAAAAAAGTTTGCCCGAGAAACTTAATCCAGGAAAGCAAAAAAACCTTGTACTCATATTTTGTATTTTTTTACCCCATCTGCCTATATATACGTCTCTAGTCTCTACTTGACAAAATTTGACCCAATAATAAGTAAAATTCGTTGAATTTTTCCTGGGGGCTATCGCCCCCAGACCCCTGCGACTGTGTTCTGTGTGGCATACTTTTCTTTGTTACTGCGATTTGCCAAAGCCTATGCATATCTACACGAGTATATTATTTGCAGTTACTTGATTAGTATATATACTGTCTGATGTGACGTTCGCTGTTCACATCTTTAGTATTAATTTACCTGATTCCTGAAAAAATTTTTGATACGTCTCCAGTTGACCAAATTCGGCCTAAAAGCGAAAAAATCTCAAATTTTTTTCTGGGAGCTACCGCCCCCAGTCCCCTGCAACTTTGTGATTTAGTGATCTTATGTTTTTAAGCCGGTTTTGTAAGTGTTACAAACTTCCAAGGGCTAAAAACTAAAAAGTGCATTTTATCCCATTACAAAAAATCGAAAAGTTATTCCTTCGAAATTGTTTTCTGGGCACGACACTGACCGCATATAAGATACTTACAGTCCGACGCCAAATCTGTACGACTCTGGGCTTAATGGTCTTGCATTTGCAATGTGAACTTTTACGTTTAAATTGCTAAAAGTGCATTATAATCCATTCTTTCCAAGTATTTCCACTCCGAAACTTTTTTCTGGGTATGCCACTGCTTAGTCACTTGTGAAAAAATTCAAATTGAAGCTAAATAAATGCTTTAAAAACGTAGCTAAACAATTTTAATATTGGCTAAAAAAATTTCGGTCCTTTTAGCCACTTTGCTAAAACTTCCTGGTGAAAAAAAACCCAGGGCCATACATAGAGCCATCTTTGAACTTCTCGGAAATTTGCTCATTATAATATATGTATAATAATTATATAATAATATTATATATAATAATATTATAATATATATAATATATAATTTGCTCATTTAAACCATATACCGAAGTTCCGGAACCGAGGTGGGTTTTTTCCCCCCAAAAATGGGGTGGGTTTTTTTTCCCCGCCTGCTATATAGCACCTGAGGGTGCTATTTGGGCGCTATTTTCTGCTATTGGCTAATTTATTGAAAATTATTGTACTTTTTAGTAAGTATACGGTCCCTTAATAAATTAGAATAATTTTAAAATTAATTTTAATGTTTTGTTTGTATTCTGGTCGACGATATAAAAAAATAGCGCATAGGGCTTAGGCTTAGTATGAGGCTTAGGCTTAGGTTCAGGCTTAGGCTTAGGCAATAAAAAATCGAAATTTTCAGAAAAAATCCTGCCAGCTTAGCCTAGAGAATCCTGCCAACTAAGCCTAGACGATGCCTTAAAACATCATAACGCACTCAAAACTATCCAAAAACAAAGATTATACTTATTTTGGCTTCGAACTTTGGCCTACGTTCACTTCCAAAAACACTGAAAATGCTATTTTCAAGGGGTCGTGCTTCTTAGCAGGTTTTTTCTTGAATTTAGGCCTCAGGCTTAGGCTTAGGCTTAGTGCTTAGGCTTAGTGCTTAGGCTTAGGCTTAGTGCTTAGGCTGAGGCTTAGTGCTTAGGCTGAGGCGTAGTAGGTGGGTCAGCAAAGGCTTAGTTTTAGTTGCTTGCATCAAATAAAAGGACACTTGCTACTGTGAGATCGTAAATAAAGCTGCACTTTTAAACCAAACTTGACCGTTAGTGCCAGCTTGCTGCTGAGCATTAGTGACGTTTTCACATCGTATTTATGGTATTTGCTTTCATTAAAAATCGCTGCTTATGCCTAATTATGCTTATTTTTCTATAAAAATGTAATTAATTTATTGTCTACGCGAAAAGAAACTAAAACTTTTGATATGCAAGCTTAATTTAACTATGTATATTTCGCCTCTCTTTTTCAGTTGGCAAAATTACGATTTTTAGTATAAATGAGCTAAATATGTTGCTAACAAAGCTGTATTAAATATATTATTACGTGTTACTTTATGACGATCAAACTTCAGGTTGATATTACGACTGTATTGGTCATAATTTTCGACGATTAGCCGTATTATGTCGAAAAACGATGATTTTCGACTAAAATTGAATTTTTTCGAAAAGGTATAAATCAACGTTTTTTCGCTTGGAAAGTGCAAAAAATGAACTCAGCGCATGCGAAAACCTATAAAAATGTGTTTTCACGGTGAAAAAATGTCAGTTTGAATTTCTCCCCCCCCCGCCTCAGTTGCGCCATATATATATATATATATATATATATATATATATATATATATATATATATATATATACATAACATATCAGATATTTTGTATTAATAATGAGTAATGCTAACAACTATTATTGGTATTTAGTTATATATATATTTTGTGTGGCTTTTAATTAAAAACCGTGCGGTGGGTGGAGTGGAGGACGAATGTCTAAGGACAGCTTTAGTCACACATGGTTTTTCTTCATTTTTTTCCTGTATACAACGTATTTTTCAGGTTTGCTAGTCCCCCCATGGGCTAATTTTTGCAGCCGTAAATTGATGAAATTTGCCCTCGAATCGAAAAAATTTTTTCGGAGGCCGCTCGCCTCCGGAACCACCGCGCTGACTTTACTTCGCTTTGTGGAGTCATCTCGCTGTGTTTATTCAATGTTCAGACAAATTTTTAAACAAGGATGTCTTCCCCATTTAGCTTTTATGGACCGGCCAAAAAAATTTTATGATACGTCTCCAATTCACTGAATTTGCCTAAAAATAAAAAATTCCCAATTTGTTTTCCTGGAGGCAGCCGCCCCCAGACCTCTGCAAAATGCGCGACAAGTTATATACTAGTCAAGTCAATCAAGTTTGTATGATTTCACGACAAGTGTTGCTTAGAATTGCTTTTTCAATGCAAATTTTATTTCAAAATTATCAAAAAAGCTCCAGCTTCTGGGGGCTGCCGCCCCCAGACCCCTGCAACCACTATGATTTCACTAAAAGTGTTGCTTAGAATTGGTTTTTCAATGCAAATTTTATTTTAAAATTCTAAAAAAGCTCCAGCTTCTGGGGGCTGCCGCCCCCAGACCCCTGCAACCACTATGATTGCAAGACATCCGACATTTTTTCAATATCAATGCAAGCAGTTTAAAAATTCTAAAAACCTAAACCTTCTGCAGATTGCCTTGGACTGCGTGTACGTTCCCACCCCCCCCCCCCCGGTCGTCGACCATCAGTTCAGCCCCCCCCCTTCGCGGAATCCTGGGTACGCTACTGCCCCCCCAACTGCACTTGATCCAAAACTAGCGTGCTGAAAATTAAGTCCGTCTAATCAGAAATTCAAGGGAGGGCATTTTTAAGATTGTTTTCGCCGCTTAGTCAGAGTAAATTAACTCTTTTAATCTGGTAAGGGAGTGAGCCCTCAGACATAAAGCTTTTACATCCTTCAAGTTTACAAGTTTTTGTGCTTTGAACTTTAAAGGCGGCAACTTTTCAGGCACAATGCCTTCAATTTGAAATAGAAATCTAAAACCCGGTTCATACTTGTCCTTAGGACACAGGGACAGGGACAAGGACAGTATTCGGTCAGCTGCTGTGAAAAATTCACCCCAACGTTTCGGCTAATTTCTGCATACTATCTGCAAGTGACCCTAGCAGTAAGCATGGAAAAAGTTGGCATATTTGGCCAGGCAATTTTCTTGGAATCGCTTAAGGACAAAATGGTAACGAACGCGGGTAACGAACGCGTGTAAGCGAAATCGAAATAGCACATTTTTTGATACAGCGCTTTTTTTATGCGCTATATGCGCTATGGAATTTGCTATATGCGCTATAGCGCTTTTTGGGAGTGCTATATGCGGTATTTGCGCTATCGAAGGTGCTATATGCGCTATGCTATAGCGCTTTTTGGGAGTGCTATATGCGCTATTTGCGCTATATGCGCTATTGAAGGTGCTATATGTGCTATTTTTTTGAATATGGATGAAACTTCTAAAGAAAAATGGCCAGGGGGGATTCGAACCACCCACTGCTAGTTTCGTAGCAACGCATCGAAGTGCTATAAGAGCTATTTTTTTCGTAGACTTAAAAAATAGCGCTTATAGCACCTGAGGGTGCTATTTGCGCTATTTAGGCGCTATTTTATACTATTGGCTAATTTATTGAAAATTATTGTACTTTTTAGTAGGTATACGGTCCCTTAATAAATTAGAATAATTTTAAAATTAATTTTAAAGTTTTGTTTGTATTCTGGTCGACGATATAAAAAAATAGCGCATATAGCAAAACGATAGCGCATCAAAGTGCTATAAGCGCTTTTTTTTCGTAGGCTTAAAAATAGCGCTTATAGCATCTGAGGGTGCTATTTGCGCTATTTAGGCGCTATTTTGTGCTATTGGCTAATTTATTGAAATTTTTTGTACTTTTTAGTAAGTATACGGTCCCTCAATAAATTAGAATAATTTTAAAATTATTTTTAAATTTATGTTTGTGTTCTGGTCGACGATATAAAAAAAAAATAGCGCGTATAGCAAAACGATAGCGCATCAAAGTGCTATAAGCGCTATTTTTGATTATTATTATATTATTATTATTATGATAATTAACTCATTGCTGCCTTAAACTATTTCTCGTTATTTTCCTGGTTAACAAGTAAGTTGTATATGTTTTTTTGTTCTTTCCTTCAATGATCTGTTTTTAGTAGAACATTAATATGCTGGAGAACACTTTACTTACTTAACGTTACGAGTATTTGGTATTTCTAAAATGTAGAATTAGGAATCAGTAAATATTTCTTGAGTAATAAGTCATGTTGGGACGTTGGGTGATTGCCTGCAATTTTTACTAATAGATTTAAAGCCCTACAAACCCAACACCGGGCGGTGGGTGGTGGGCGCCTACTGAACTTTCTTACCCTTTTAGTGTTTCATTTTGCCTAACCAATAGAAACGAATAATGGAAAGTCATGTTGGGAGATTGCCTACTATTTTGATTAATAGGATCGAGGGATGGAAAGCCCTACAAATCCAAAAACTGGGAGGAGGGGTGGGGTGGGCGCCTACTGAATCTTCTTATATATATACCCTTCTAGGGTTTCATTTTGCGTAACCAATAGGAGCGAATAATAGAAAGTCATGTTGGGTGATTGCCTACAATTTTGACTAATAGGATCGAGGGATGGAAAGCCCTACAAATCCAAAAACTGGGGGGGAGGGGGGGGTGGGCACCTGCTGAATCTTCTTACCCTTTTAGCGTTTCATTTTGGGTAACCAATAGGAGCGAAAAACCAATAGGAGCTAATAATAGAAAGTCATGTTGGGTGATTGCCTACAATTTTGACTAATAGGATCGAGGGATGGAAAGCCCTACCAATCCAAAAACCGGGGGGGTGGGGGTGGTGGGCGCCTACTGAATCTTCTTACCCTTTTAGCGTTTCATTTTGCGTAACCAATAGGAGCGAAAATTGGAAAGTCATGTTGGGTGATTGCCTACAGTTTTGATTAATAGGAGCGAGGGATGGAAAGCCCTACAAATCCAAAAACTGGGGGGGAGGGGGGGGGTGGGCACCTACTGAATCTTCTTACCCTTTTAGCGTTTCATTTTGTGTAACCAATAGGAGCGAAAAACCAATAGGAGCGAATAATAGAAAGTCATGTTGGGTGATTGCCTACAATTTTGACTAATAGGATCGAGGGATGGAAAGCCCTACCAATCCAAAAACCGGGGGGAGGGGGTGGTGGGCGCCTACTGAATCTTCTTACCCTTTTAGCGTTTCATTTTGCGTAACCAATAGGAGCGAAAATTGGAAAGTCATGTTGGGTGATTGCCTACAGTTTTGATTAATAGGAGCGAGGGATGGAAAGCCCTACAAATCCAAAAACTGGGGGGGAGGGGGGGGTGGGCACCTACTGAATCTTCTTACCCTTTTAGCGTTTCATTTTGGGTAACCAATAGGAGCGAAAAACCAATAGGAGCGAATAATAGAAAGTCATGTTGGGTGATTGCCTACAATTTTGACTAATAGGATCGAGGGATGGAAAGCCCTACCAATCCAAAAACCGGGGGGAGGGGGTGGTGGGCGCCTACTGAATCTTCTTACCCTTTTAGCGTTTCATTTTGCGTAACCAATAGGAGCGAAAATTGGAAAGTCATGTTGGGTGATTGCCTACAGTTTTGATTAATAGGAGCGAGGGATGGAAAGCCCTACAAATCCAAAAACTGGGGGGGAGGGGGGGTGGGCACCTACTGAATCTTCTTACCCTTTTAGCGTTTCATTTTGGGTAACCAATAGGAGCGAAAAACCAATAGGAGCGAATAATAGAAAGTCATGTTGGGTGATTGCCTACAATTTTGACTAATAGGATCGAGGGATGGAAAGCCCTACCAATCCAAAAACCGGGGGGAGGGGGTGGTGGGCGCCTACTGAATCTTCTTACCCTTTTAGCGTTTCATTTTGCGTAACCAATAGGAGCGAAAATTGGAAAGTCATGTTGGGTGATTGCCTACAGTTTTGATTAATAGGAGCGAGGGATGGAAAGCCTTACAAACCTAAAAACCGGGGGGAGGGGGGGGGGGGTTGGTATTTGCCTGGTATTAATGCTTTGTTTCGATAGTGAATTGAAGTATATATACTGGAAGTAAAAAAGCTTTATATTCTTTTGTTGCACCGCCTCCCACAGACGGCCCAGACCAGTGGCGTAATTAGGAATTCGGAAAGGGGTGGCTGCACCCGTATATATATATATACACCATTTTTTTACATGTGCTGAAATACCAAAAATTGCATTCTCATACTCATTCTCGCTGTGCAGTGTCTTAACTGTGCAACTGTGAAGAACTAAAGTCTTTTTCTCTAAAAAGTCTAAAGTCTTAAAAGAATTTTCTTCCTGATGCGCCACTGTAATTGACGTTTATACTTTTCTGCCTGTGTTTATATGTATATAATATAATATAATATACTTTATGCATTGTAGGGCTTTCTTGAAGGAAGCCAACCCTTGGTCAACATTCAACTATGGATGATCAAGGGTCCGATGTTTCGACAGAATCTGGTACATTTGGTTGATGTTATATGGACCTTGAAAGCACCTTCACTTTTTTCTCTGACTTGACAGAATATATATATATATTATATATATATATATATATATATATATATATATATATATATATACATATATATTCTGGCATATTTTTAGGCAAAATTTTATGGGGGGGGCGCGATGGGGGGGGCAGCCCCCCCCATGGATGGGGGGGGCGTCGACCAAAATGGGGGGGGCGCACCAATTTCACGATAAAACACTATTTTTATAAGAAAAAATGGTTATTATACGCTAAATGTTACGTTTTCATAGGTTATTATAGCTACGCTAATACTAAATTTAGCCAAAAAGGACTCAAAAACCCGACGAACACGACATTGCTACAGCTAAAAATTCGCTAAAACGTCCTTCCGGAAAAAAATTTCGGCTATGGGGGGGGCAACCCATCTGAAATGGGGGGGCTCAAAATGGGGGGGGGCGCGACCAAAATGGGAGGGCTCCGGACCAAATGGGGGGGCGCGGGCCCCGCCCCCCCCCCCCCCCCCCCCACTAAAAATATGCCAGTCTATATATATATATATATATATATATATATATATATATATATATATATATATATATATATATATATATATATATATATATATATATATATATATATATATATATATATAAAATGACAGACAAGCTAGGAAGAATAATTAACAATTTGTTTTTAATGTCCTATTTATGTTTATATATAGTATGTGTGTATATATATATATATATATATATATATATATATATATATATATTATATTATATATAATATGTATATATATATATATATATATATATATATACATTTTTGTAGTGATCAATTTAAAGTTTATCCTGTCTGTTATGCTATTATATATAATTCAAAATTGCAACTCTTATATACCTCTGTGCTTATATTTCCTTTCCTTTTTTCAGAAGCTGATGAGGAGGAATGCGACCAGAAAAGGTTGTTCCTAGTCAGAGATTTGATTGACTTGGAAAAGCAATTTCAGGAGCTCAAAGAACAGTAAAATAATTTTTATTTTGTGATAAATTTTTATTCTAGTTTTGTTTTAGAAATTAGACTTTTTTCTGATTGTTGTATTTAGGCACAAAATTTTATAACATCACAAATTCAACACACTTATGTGTACAGTGGCGTAGCCAGGGTAAAATTTCGGGCGGGAATCACTTCTCGATTTTTTTGAAGTGTTAAAATGCCCTTAATTGCCTTTTTAATGCAAAAACTGTATACAAATAAATAGCACATTTTATTTATATAGTTGCACATTTTATTTTTTGACCAATCGCATCGAAAACAAAATTGGAGCTCACACCAGTGATCATTTGGACAATTGGTGAGCCGCCGAGGATTCAGAGGCTAGCAAATCTGCAAATTTTTAGCGATTTTTTGTCATTACAATAAACCGTGAATTGACAAAAAATGTCCTTTTTGCAACAAGAAAACAGATATGTAAAAAGATACACCAAACGGTGTGTTAAACAATAAACAGTGCACACTTACACAGTTGGGCGACTCTACCAGGCTACCATTAATTTTTAAGTTGTGTATACTTATGCGTAACTTTGTGTCGCAAGAATACATATCTGTGATCAGCTACTGCAACAAGACTGTTTGCTCTGTGTGGCTGATTGGAAGTCAAATCGTTATATCGTATGTATTTTATGTAGTTTTTTTCAAAAGCTGAATTTTGTATATAAATAAATATTCAATAGTTTTTCATGCACACCAGTTTTAGCTGCACTGACCAGAAGCCAGTATGTATATAACTCCTTACGGCTCGGATCGGTGTCGTATTTTGGAGGGGGGGGGGCGGTTGTGCTGACGATACGCTCTCCTCCGTTGCGGTCTCAACACTCCTCTTAGGCTCGATTACTACGCTGCTAGTCTAGTGACGTCATTCTGCAGGCTGAACGAACATACGGCTGTAAGTATGAATCGAGCCTTAGGGTTTCTCCGTCCTTTGATTTGAGTTGCTCAAAGGGTCGCGTAACACCTTCTTTTTTCGGTCGCAGCTCAAACTGCAGCTCTCCTTCTCCATCCTGGATACGCCACTGGGTGAAGCACATTTTCAAGCGGAAACCGGCCTGTTGATCGGTATTTTGTTTGTTTCAGATTCTACACCACTCGCTCCCTTGATGTGGAAGAACAGCTAGCCGTGGTTCAGTCTGAAATCTCGCCAGCCTATATTGCCAAAGTCGATGAGCTTGATCGATCCATTCGCAACAGACACGCGGCTGTTGGTGAGAAATAAAATTATTCATTTTAAATCATGTTAGAATTGTGAAAATAGTGTTTTGTGTATATATAATATATATATATATATATATATATATATATATATGTATATATTATATATATATATATATATATATATATATATATATATATATATTTTTTTTTTTTCTCATATTTTTTTTTTCTCAGTCACTGTGAACTGAGTTATTTTTTGGATTCGTAATGTGTTGAAAATCAAGGTCTGAGAGTGTTAATGTGTTTTTTCTTGGGCAAAGGGGTGCAAAATTTACAGTTTTTTGTAAAATTCTGTGATGAGTTTATAGATATATAGTTGTCAATTTTTTATGATAAATCACTTTGGTGCATTTAGACGAATTGTATGAGCTGCAAGTGTCTTCCATAGAGACGGTGCTGGAAAGTGAAAATCTGGCCAGTGAGCAAGACTTTGAGGTGCGTTTGAAAAAACAGGGTAGTTTTCGCCCTGTAGACTATTGCTCTGCTAGACTTATTGTATAGATGTTTTAAATAGATAGATATAGGCAAATAGATGGTATATTGGTATAGATAGATATAGACCTTGTATATATTATCATACATGCATGAAGGGGGGATGGGGGGGACCCCCCCAAATCGAGGACCCGGGGGGGACCCCCCCCAAATCGAGGACCCGGGGGGGAGAGTCCCCAAAATTTGGGCAAAATTTAGAAAAAAAGGGATTTTTTGGCGAAATTTTTAGAAAATTTTGCAAAATTTAGGGTATTTTTGGTCGATCTAGGGGGTCCCCAAAATTTGGCCGGAGAGGCCCCCCCAAAATTTTGACCCCGTTACATGTATGTATATTATGTATTGTATATTATACTAAAATATAACATATATATAGTTTTTGTTATGTATGTCTAAGCTAAGCATATGTATATACATGGATTTAACATTAATACGGTTTACAGAATTGTTGATTAACATCAGTATATAACTAGAGATACACGGGTGGCAAATTTATATTGGGGGATCCTTTCTAAATTTTAGGGGGCGCTCATAGCAGTGGCGTAGCCATAAACCATCTTGTCCCTCCTTATCTCCTTTATACCTAGAACTTGCAGATTGAGACTGTGGCAGTAGAATACTGTAAATCTGTGGTGTAATAATCAGTTTTGATTGTTTTAAATTTCAGAACGAAAAACGGCAGCTTTACGACACCATACGCTTGGATTTGCTCAACAAAATCAAGAAATTAGAGCTGGACAAAAGTCAAGCGGACCTTAGTTTGGGTAAGAGCCAGTAGCTTTAGTCAACATAACCTTAATGGTTTGATGAATCGAGGCTAATCCAAACGTTGTGGACGCTGAGACAATACGAAACCGTAGTTTTATCACTGAAAAACTCAAATTTTAGTCTTTCAAAGTGCGACAAATGTATATTTATAGTCTGTGCAATAACGGGTTTGTGTTGTCTTGTCTCCACGTTCAGTAACTTGTTGTTGAACCTATGTTTTGGTTCGCAGTGGATGTATTTTGAAAGTAAGTCTTATGTTGTTATTGAATCTTATGCAAAAATACAAAACTTACTTACTTTTGCACAAGCTGTAACAGGTTGTGGGGAGTAGGTTGGCATTTTCTTCGGTTGAGTGTGGGCGGGGGTTGGTCGAAATTAGGGGGGGGCACGTTTTTTCTATATTTTGTGTATGTATTTTGTTTTTTTACTCATGTAAAGCTGTTTATATTATCAGTGTTTGTGAGCGTAACAGCCATTTCATAAGTTTAAGAAGGAAGCTAAATAGACCTATTGTTCAGGTGGCAGTGTGCAAAAAACCTGGCCACACAACTTATATAGGGCGAAAGGGGGGCAACTAAAAGTAAAAGCCCACCCCCCTCCAGAAAAATTGCTAGGTTTAATTTAAGTGGAAACTTACAATTCGGTTTCACACGTTTGTAGTTGGAAAGAAAAATGCGTCTTTAAGCGGACTAAATATTATAAAGTAATCCTTCGAGTCTTCGACAACCAGAACAAAGTTAACACCGTTTTCTATTTTCAGACCTTTGGCTGGAAGAAAACAAACGGAAGCGGACCAAAAGGCCGGGGGATCGAACCTCACCAACCAGAATTTTCGATGTGGAAAAACGCAAAAAACCCGTCGTGATGACTGATATCCTTTTTTCTTTGCAGAATTTAAAGTTTAGAAATCGAATTTGCAATTTTTCGCTCTTAGTTGCTGAAATAGTCATTTAGTTGCGAGTTGAGTATACAGTTTGCTTTAAGAACAGAGTCAAAGTCCATATTTTTCTGACGGAAGTTCAAGGTCATAGATTGGTTATATAAATAAGATAGATTGGAAAACGTATGAACGGGATCTTCTTAACAAGCTAACAAGAGTTAACTTTTTTCATGCAACGTGATCAATATTGATTTAGGTACTGTTAAAAAGTGATTTAACATAATTTTCATATGTAATTAAGTATTTGAGCATCGGACTGTGGCTAAATTTTGAAAAAACTGAAGAGTATAATTTTTTGTAATGCTGAGAGGAATGTATGAAAATGAAGTTTACCCTCCTGGGCCCAATTTTTCGAAAAAAATGTTCTCCGTTTAAAAGCTCTCCGTTTAAGTTCTCCATTTAAATGTTCTCCGTTTAAAGCTTTCCGTTTAAATGTTCTTCGTTTATTTAAACGGAAAAGTCGAGTTCTCCGTTTATTTAAACGACAAACTTATATGATTGCACACATTTATTTCAAAATGTTCTCCGTTTAAGTTCTCCGTTTAAAATTTTTAGATTTTTCGAAACCTACGATTTAAATTTAAACGGAGAACTTATCTAATTGCGATTGCAGTTTTTCTAAGCTCTCCGTTTTAGTTCTCCGTTTAAATGTTCTCCGTTTAATTAAACGGAGAACTCGAGTTCTCCGTTTAAATTAAAATTTGAAGGTTTCGAAAAAATGGAAAATGTTAAACGGAGAACTTTAAACGGAGAGCTGTTAAACGGAGAACATTTTTTTCGAAAACTTTTGCCCTGGTAGTATAGTAATCGATAATATGAATTTTGTCAACTAATCAATTTGACATATTTTTTTGAACTCAGTCTTAGTGGTTTTTCCTTGACCTTTTGTGTGCCCATTTCACGACCTTATATTGTCTATATGCTGAAAGAAGCGGACATAATGGATGATTGGGCCTTGCTAAGAAAGGCTTTCAAAGAAGCCAGCCTTATGGAAAATAATATGGTTCGTTTTATAGATGATTCATAAATGCTAACTAGATCTCGGTCTCGGGGAGAGCAATTGCCTTCTTTCGAGTATTAAAAGTCTTGTCTTGTCTGTTTGCGACTTTTTCTCCAAAAAAACGTTGATATACATTTTTTTAAGTGAAAATATTAAGATTTTTATCTATGTTTTTCATAGTTTTTTTCACAGAATAACCTTTGTGATTTCGAAAGTATTTTTATTTTTAATTTCGAACTGTTTTGGGATGTTTTGTTAACGATTTCTTATTTCGTTGGGTCTTTTCTTTGTTGCTTTGAGTCTGAGACTGTGCTGAGTTATAGTGCTTTTGGCACAATAATTATAGTTTAATGAATAAATCTACCAATCACTTCCCTTTTTAATCAGTGGTGAAATGTAGTTGAAGTTTAATAGGAAGTTGTTGTTTTTAGGACCTGCCAAAAAGCTGTGAATCTTCAGCCCCAATGGAATTATCCTGACATGCAAATGAATGTGCTGTATTCTCTTTCTGTTGTGCTTTTTTCTGAACAAGAAGAACTCTGTGCCAGCTGAGAAAATCTGGTTGCAGAACCAAATTCGATGGATACATTTTCGGCGGATCCTGACTGGGGGGGGGGTCTAAGCCGGATGGTAATCAAGACCCCCCCCCCTACCATGCCCGTGTAAAGTCACAATGCTGCTGAAAACAATTTTCTGTGATTTTTTACAAAGTGCTATTAGTTGATGTTTGAATAGATTGTTGGGTCGATAGAAAAAATACTTCGAAAGGAGCTTAAATTAGATTAAATTAAGCAATAAATAATAAATAGTAAATAAGGTAATGTATAAATAGAAATAGGTGAAGAATTGGCTCTTTTGTGATGTACTGGCTTATAATTGGTGTAAAGCTGTACATAATTGGTTTTCAATTGATGTGGTTTTCTCACATAATATAGCCGTCCGTTAATTTTTTGATGATTTTAAATGCAGTTATTTTTGTTTTACTGTTTTGTTCAGTAGTGTGTTCTTTTTCATTATTATAAGGATCCTAATGAAAATATATTTTTGCGAATTTTAGGGTCAATTTATACTTTTGCAGCCGTCTGTGCGTTCGGCGGCAAAATTACGCAATATTGCAATAATCACACCATTAATAGTGAATTTAATTCACTATTAATGGTGTTATTATTTCTAATTTTGCCCTGCTGAGCGTAGATGCGTTGAATGTGCGTACTCAGTTACTCGAAGTAGCCCACAATAACTATCTATTTTTAGCCTGATTATTTAAAAAAATCATTTTTATACTCTATATTACTCTACATCACTATTAATGGTGTGATTATTTCTAATTTTGCCCTGCTGAGCGTAGATGCGTTGAATGTGCGTACTCAGTTACTCGAAGTAGCCCACAATAACTATCTATTTTTAGCCTGATTATTAAAAAAAATCATTTTTATACTCTATATTACTCTACATCACTATTAATGGTGTGATTATTTCTAATTTTGCCCTGCTGAACGTACATGCACTCAATGTGCGGGCTCAGTTACTCGAAGTAGCCCACAATAACTATCTATTTTTAGCCTGATTATTTAAAAAATCATTTTTATAGTCTATATTACTCTACAAGATAGCAGATTTAATCTTGTCAGTTATACAATTGTAGCTTAATTATAAGTAGTTAATTTCAAGTATGGAATGACCCACTGTAGTGTGCAGTTATCATGTCAACTGTATAGTCTAATATTAAATAATGTATGTATATACATGTTGTATAATATGTATTCAATGTAATAAATATTTCAACGTTGCTGTGGTGTAAGATAGTAAATTTTGGTCGTAGTGTGTGGTCTAGATATTGAACGGTTAGTGCTAATTTATAGTACCAGTTATTGCTTCTCTTTGCTCGCAATAACTCGTTTTCTGGGCACAAAAACACTCGTCTCAGACAGGCATACTGTGTGTGTAGCAGCGGTTTTATTTGGTTTTGCAAGCAGAGTTTGTTGCGTTACCTTATCAGACACTTTACACCTATTACGGATACTGTCCTTGTTATACGATTGTATTGATCTTCGTTGTTCCAACGTCCATGAACCATAAGTCTACGGTTCCCTCATGGCTTGAGATACCCCGCCGGCCCGAAGTCTGTCTGTCCCTATGGATCTAGGGTCGAGCCCCGCCAATGCGGCTGTCTTTTTCATGGCTAGTCGTGCTGCTGAGTAGCTGAGTTTATTTGCGGACAGGTTGTAGTCGCGAGTTTGCTGACTGTAAGCTAGCGATTGGAAGAGAAAATTGTCAGAACTTGTATTAAGCCGCAGGACAGGACACAAGGTATCTTGTGGATGCTCAGAGATGAGGGTCGTATTACCGTCTCGAAAGTCGAAATTGGTCATTTTTAGCTCGGTGGATCCTGATGGTCATGCAGGCGTGGGCCGGTAGGAATGTAATGTCTTGCAGCTTAATTGCTGCCAATTCTGAGTATCTGAAAACTGCAGCAGATGCGATTACGCACGGGAGTAGGTCGCGGCTGCACCGGAGGCCACGGTTTTGCTCGGCAGTGGCGGTAGCCATTGATTTTATGTCCCTAAAGAGTGCTGGCGTCTTTCTATTTGTTGGTCGTGCCAGCAGTTGCCGTAGCCCTTTTGTTACCATCCCTCTTTTACTACAGTAAACCGCACTAAAGCCTAGTTACGCTTGGCTACTCTGAAACTAATGGGGTCGCAGTTGGGTTTTTAGTAACTCCTGCTGCGGTGTGTGCCCACCCATCTGATGGCTGCGATGGCCTGACGAATTGAGCCAAACCAAAACTGATGTTTGTTTGCGCTCTGAGCGCCAAAAACTGAGCTACTAAAGCTGGGGAAGTCGGCAAGAACTGTTTGCCCTGGGCCTTAGTGAACTGATCATAGCTGCTGTAGGTAGGCAGATAGTGTGCTCGGCCCTATGCTGGCTGTGATTGCTGTCAGCAGAGCTCTGACATTCTCGTTGTCGGCTTGTGATCTTATAATTTTTTGACAGGATTTCTAAATAGTACAGCATAATTATAAAGATAACATTTTCGTAGTTTATATTTTTGTCGGGTGGGCGGGCTGTGGGGCCCCTCGGCGTCCGCGCTACAATGCGCCGCCTTCCTGCTTGCTGTACCGAACGCTGACTGATCGTTCGTATACGCACAGTGCACTCTGTTGCAATATGAAAATTAGGCACTGTGCACTGTACGTATACGTCTCTCGCTATATACGTACAGATATGTCTGGGTCTCGTGTTTTGTGCCCAGAAGATATGTTTTTGTTCCTTCTAGAGAAGAAACTATTGTTTTGAAATCAACTCTGCGTAGTGTAAAAGTAGCAGCCGCATGATGTTCAGCGCATATGATTAACATGTAAAATCAGTGATGGGAACCGATAGCTCTTGTTTTTAAAGACAAATCTTTCTTTACAAATTTTCATGAAATAATAGTCAACAACACTTTTGCACATAAGCTGTCATTTGCTAGAATTCTGAGATTTAAAATGTCATTGTATGGTAAATTTTCAGACTAGATACACATGCGAATCATGTGAATGTCTAGACTGCTGTCTGTTTTCTTCCTTTCTTTCTACATAGTAATAACCAAACATTGCTACTCATCGAAGTGGAGTGGTCGAGTGGTCAAAAGCGCTAGAAACGAAACTTGCTACAGACTACGTCACGGGTTCGACACCCAAGCATTGTTTTTTTGCAAAACATTTACGCAACTTTTGTCCGCAGAAACTGTTTTGTTTGACAGGACATTTCCTTGTCAAAACATGCAATAATAATTTTTTGACAACTAGGACATGTGTTGTCGACCAATATGTTGAATTCAGTACCTATTAACCACTCAAAGTAAATCAAGTATTTACACAGGTATTATGCTTCTTCCTATATATACATGGAAATACATAAAAACAAAGGTGACGCTGAAATATTTTGGGAAACATAAGCAGACTTTGCACTCGGTGAAACCGTGCCCCCTTTTGGGGCCTGCTTGTTTGGATTAATTTTTTTTATGTGTATCAGGCTTATATAGGCTTTTTATGTGTATCATCACCCCCCTCTGATGGGCAAAAAAAGTGCCCCAAAAATGAGTAAAAAACTGAAAAATTGGAAAGTTTTTTCGCCTGTGGCCAAAAAAGTATTCCAAAAATGAGTTGAAAATCGAAAAATTGCGGAAAAATGGCCAAAACTAGGGACCACCCAGCCTTCCGTCAGGGGTCGGGCACCCCCCCTCGCCGATTCCCCCCGTGCACCTCTGATAGCGAGCTCCCTGATTGATACGGTTTTAGTTAGTTTTGGTGTGTCAACTGCAAGAAGTGAGCTACCTGTATATGATAGAGTTCGCAACGGGTGGAAGTTTTTCGACCACACCCGACCCGAGATAGATTCCAGCCCGACCCAACCCGAACCAATCCGACTTTTGGTAAGGCTGCTATACAAACACTAAATTTTCTTGTCAATATTTTGTTATTAATTTTTCGTGATATGTATATAGGTGAAGGTGATACGCTCCTCGATTCTCCAGTCTAGTAGTCATTTTGCCACGAGTCTATAAGCTTGAGAAAATGGTCAAAATTACAAAATTTAACGTCAAAATCTAGGATTTATAAAAAATTTTGACCGGAACTGACCCGCTCTACCTGTGGTTCGAGAAATCTGAACCCAACCGGACTCGTGCACGCCCAACCCGCATGAGCATATAATTTAGTGCTTGGCGTGGCGCAGAATGAGGCCGCACTCACAGCGGTGTCCCAGTTTGTCCTAGTTCTCCCAAAAAGAATAATATATACATAATAGAAAACCATAATTTTGTTACCGGATTATTGTAGCGCACTGAAGCGCAGAAGTTTATGTACGGGTGTGCAGTCCGGATACGAATATGATACAAAAATTTTGTATCATAATACGTAGTTAGTAATAACGAAGTTGCGTAATGAGTTTGCATAGTTCTTATATCATACATGTATGATATAGGGGGGTGGGGGGGACCCCCCCCCCCAAAAAAAAAAATCGAGGATCCGGGGGGGAGGGTCCCCAAAATTTGAGCAAAATTTAGAAAAAATAGCAGAATTTGCCGAAATTTTTAGAAAATTTTGCAAAATTTAGGGTATTTATTTTTGGTCAATCTGGGGGGGGGAGGGTACCCAAAATGTCGCCGGAGAGGCCCCCCCAAAATTTTGACCCCGTTACATGTATGTCTTATATAGTAGTTAACTATTCATTATATATATATATATATATATATATATATATATATATATATATATATATATATATATATATATATATATATATATATATATATATATATATATATATATATATATATATATATATATATATAATAAAGTTTTTGGGTATCCCCTTTCTTCCTTTTCCCCACAGTTCACTTTGGCAGGTTTTTCTTGTTTTGCATCCGAAGTTTCGGTAACATTTTGTCCCATGCAATCTCTGACCCCATTCATAACTTAACTATAATTCTATTTGCCCGTGTTGGATCACCCCACGGCCACCTCTTTCTTTTTAGAGGCCTTATAGTCCGGTGCCCCGCCATTCCGCGCCTTCAGTACGCCTGTCTGCCCCTCCCCCGCTAGCTGCAATTTTCCACGACAGGACATGGATTTTGGAACTCTCCGGCTACAGTAATCCACCGTAATCTTTGCTCACGGTCGGTGTTGTGTATATATAGCTATTAGGATGAGACCGATCCAAAATTTCTGCCGGATCCGATCCGATAGCTGGAGACACCACATTTTCCCAAAAATGAAAAAAACTTTCAAAAAAACTTCTCTTGCCCTGGCTGTCCCAGCTTCGATTTAGGGGGGTGGGCGGGTGTCAGAAGAAATTTTTTGCTTTTTACTAATAGCGTTTTTCAGCTTTCGCTAATTTGTTATAGCCGCAGCTATCGAGGGTAATGAATTGAGTCTGTTTGTAGTAAAAACCAGTGGTGCACCCGAAAAAAATGAGAATTTTCAATTTTTAGGTTGATTTGGTCACTGAGACGTATCAGAAATTTTTTCCGACAGGGACGTCACATCAGACAGAAGACAGTGTATACACAACTAAATGCAGCATACTATACTCGTGTAGACATCAAATGCAGCATAATGTACTCATGTATAGGCTTTGTGAAAGATAATGACAGATAGTGGCCAAAGAGTTGCAGAGTCTGGGAGCGGCGGGCCCAAAAAAAAATTTGATTTTTGGCCAAATTTGGTCAATTGGGGGGGGACGCGTGGGAAAATTCAGCGACCATAAAAACCAAAGGGGGGACCCTTGAACAAATTATTCAGATGCCAATTTGATACTGATCCGATCCGGCAGTTTGATTCGGATCCGCGCGATCCGATCCACTGATGGCCGGATCGATACTCGGATATATCCGGTGATCCCTAATAGCTATGTTTATTTAATTCAGGGGCCGTAGGGGGGGGGTCGGTGAGGGGGGCGGGGGTGGCGGGGGACTGAGAGCAAAACTAATATCACACTGAAATGCACAGTATTATAAATTGTTTATATTCGCATACATCAGGAAAAGCGGAGAGGGCAGCATATAAGGGGCTATTAAGAACTTGGATTAATGGATAGATTAGGATAGAGACTTATTTAGAATTGGTCTGCGGAGTGGAAAAGGCTGGAGACTGGAAAACGGGGGGTCCCTCTAGACGTTTACTAAACTAGTTTTAGTCTAATCCCTTTATATACGTCCAAAAATTATTTGGAAGAATTTTGCCCAGCAATCACATGAAAAAATAAATTGAAAAAAAATTTAGTTCAAATGAATACCTAACATAATAACATTCTAATAAATACATAAATTCTACATAAAAAACCGAAATCGTGATTATATATATATATATATATATTTTTTTTTTTTTTTTTTTTTTTTTTTTTTTTTTTTTTTTTTTTTGTGTGTGTGTGTGTGTGTGTGTGCCGCCAGAATTTTACCATTTATTCAATCTGCTTTTCACAACAAAATACTTTTTCCGAGAAAATCGGCTTTATGAATTTTCTGAAAAAGTAGTCAAACTAAAACTTGTAAATATCAGCTCAAGTATCAGCCCTTGAAACTGAACAGTATTTGAGTTGAAAACGAAGGGTCCACTCAACCTAATAGATGCTAATGACTTGTTAAAATTTCCTCGTGAAATTTGAAGTAGTCGGTTGTAAAAAATTCCAAAAAGGCGTGTGCTGTTTTTACACAAAAGTAGAGAGTACATAATGAAAAGAGTATGACACTGCTTTGTGAGCCCATTGGTCAGCTGGATATTGCGGTAGATGAGTTAACCCCAACAAGCTTTCGGCCGAAAATTTAGCACACGTGGACCCCCTTCTCTTTTACCTCTAGCGGGACCCCCTCTCTTAGGGTCTGTTCACAAATTCGGATTAACTGGATTAGATTAACTGAATTAACTGGTATAACTCAACACAGAAGCATGAGACCTTTTTCAAACTAGACAGTTACTCCTCTGTGTCAAGTACATAAACGTGCAAATTCTTTAAAATTCTACGTCGAGTTATTGTACTTAATTCCGTTAATCTAATCCAGTTAATCCAAATTTGTGAATAGCCCCCCTTAGTAACGGATTCTGATAGGGAGCCTTCCCTCCCTCCCCCCTCAACACACTGTTAAAGTCTGAAATATGACGAAATCTGAAATATATCAGATTAGTGTATATACAGAAAACATGCTGGTTCATTACAATAGGTTAGTTTCCGCCTACATCGCAAATAAATAAAAAAGTTGGAAACAAACCGAAAACTTTTCAAAGAAGGTATATACATATGTATGTGATGTAAACAGATTTATAATTACTGAGATATGTCACGTAATAAGCCTGAATTCAAGTGTAAAATATGATAAATTTGCTGCATTCAGCTCGAAAAGTTGGTTCCTGGCGTGCTTACTTTAAAATTAATTACTGACAACTCAAAGCAAATACTACATTTTCACTTTCAGAATTTATGGAGACAAAGGCAGACCACCAAAATATATTTATTCCCGACCTGATAAATCTAAGTGTTCGAAAATATGAAAACGAAAATTAATTAAACAGTAGCCAATAGCCCAGATAAGTCGATAGATCACTCATAATTAGATTAACTAATTAATGTTATCCGCGTGAGCTTAAGCAACGAAGCAAAATCGAATTACATATACATTGAACTACAGGGGGGGGGGCGTATTCTCAAAATTACCTGCAAGTATAGTTAGTCTAACTTTACCCACAGGAAACGTGAAGGTAAAGTAGTGTTCTCAAACAATGACTGAAGCCAATGTGACAGCTACGGTTACCTCTACTATTCGGGCCGGAAAAGTGCTTTATTTTGCTTCGCAGCGAAAGTTAATGTATTGTGCAAATTTTTAACCTCAACCGTCGACGTTAACCTTGGTTTCAATTTTAACTTTACCTACGGAATTACATAACTTTACCTTCACCTTACTAATGTATAGCATAGTATAGTATAAGTATAGTATAGTAAGATAGCCTAACTTTACCTGCAGGTAATTGTGAGAATACGGCCCCTGAATTAAATAAACATAGCTATTAGGGATCGACCGGATATCCGGATCCGGATCCGGCCGGATCCAGTGGATCCGGATCCGGCGCCGGATCCGAATCCAAACCTGCCGGATCCGGATCCAGTATCAAATTGGCACTTCTTGACGACAACTATTTGTTCCAAGGGTCCCCCCCTTTGGTTTTTATGGTCCGGCCGGAAAATTTTTCTGATGCGTCCCCCCAATTGACCAAATTTGCCAAAAATCAAAAAATTCCACATTTTTTCCTGGGGCTGCCGCTCCCAGACTCCTGCAACTCTTTGGCTTACTATTCCTTGTCATTATCTTTCATCAAAGCCTATACATGAGTACATTATGCTGCATTTCATGTCTACACGAGTATATATCTGCATTTAGTTGTGTAATACATTGTCTTCTGTCTGATGTTACGTTCCCTGTCGGAAAAAATTTCTGATACGTCTCCAGTTGACCCTGAATTCAACCTAAAAATGAAAAATTCTCCATTTTTTTCTGGGTGCACCACTGGTTTTTATATAAAAAAAGTAATTTATTTCCCTGATATGGCTGCGGCTATAACAAATTAGCGTAAAGCTTTTGAAAAAGCTATTATAAAAAGTCAAAAAATTTCTTCTGTTGGATTTGGCTAGCCCTTAAGTAAGTGTGGGAAGAGTGGTCAAGTTAGACAGAAATTTTTTTGAAAATTTTTTTCATTTTTGGAAAAATGTCTGTGTGTCTCAGGCTGGATCCGGATCCGGATCCGGCAGAAATTTTGGATCCGGTCGATCCCTAATAGCTAAATATACACAACACCGACCGTGAGCAAAGATTACGGTGGATTACTGTAGCCGGAGACTTCCAAAATTCATGTCCTGTCGTGGAAAATTGCAGCTAGCGGGGGAGGGGCAGACAGGCGTACTAAAGGCGCGGAATGGCGGGTCACGGGACTATAAGGCCTCTAAAAAGAAAGAGGTGGGCGTGGGGTGCTTCCAACCCGGGCAAATAGAATTATAGTTAAGTTATGAATGGGGTCAGAGATTGCATGGGACAAAATGATACCGAAACATCGGATGCAAAACAAGAAAAACCTGCCAAAGTGAACTGTGGGGAAAAGGAAGAAAGGGGATACCCAAAAACTTTACTTATATATATATATATATATATATATATATATATATATATATATATATATATATATATATATATATATATATATATATATATATATATATATATATATATATATATATATATATATATAAAAATGTATGAATAGTTAACTAGTATATAAGACATACATACATGTAACGGGGTCAAAATTTTGGGGGGGCCTCTCCGGCGAAATTTTGGGTACCCTCCCCCCCCCCGAGGGGCCAACAATAAATACCCTAAATTTTGCAAATTTTCTAAAAATTTCGCCAAATTCTGCTATTTTTTCTAAATTTTGCTCAAAGGGTAAAGAGGGACCCTCCCCCCCGGATCCTCGATTTTTTTTTGGGGGGGGGTCCCCCCCACCCCCCTATATCATACATGTATGATATAAGAACTATGCAAACTCATTACGCAACTTCGTTATTACTAACTACGTATTATGATACAAAATTTTTGTATCATATTCGTATCCGGACTGCACACCCGTACATAAACTTCTGCGCTTCAGTGCGCTACAATAATCCGGTAACAAAATTATGGTTTTCTATTATGTATATATTATTCTTATTGGGAGAACTAGGACAAACTGGGATACCGCTGTGAGCGCGGCCTCATTCTGCGCCACGCCAAGCACTAAATTATATGCTCATGCGGGTTGGGCGTGCACGAGTCCGGTTGGGTTCAGATTTCTCGAACCACAGGTAGAGCGGGTCAGTTCCGGTCAACATTTTTTATAAATCCTAGATTTTGACGTTAAATTTTGTAATTTTGACCATTTTCTCAAGCTTATAGACTCGTGGCAAAATGACTACTAGACTGGAGAATCGAGGAGCGTATCACCTACATATCACATACATATACATATCACGAAAAACTAATAACAAAATATTGACAAGAAAATTTAGTGTTTGTATAGCAGCCTTACCAAAAGTCGGATTGGTTCGGGTCGGGTCGGGCTGGAATCTATCTCGGGTCGGGTGTGGTCGAAAAACTTCCACCCGTTGCGATCTCTATTATATACAGGTAGCTCACTTCTTGCAGTTGACACACCAAAACTAACTAAAACCGTATCAATCAGGGAGCTCGCTATCAGAGATGCACGGGGGGAATCGGCGAGGGGGGGGGGGGTGCCCGACCCCTGCCGGAAGGCTGGGTGGTCCCTAGTTTTGGCCATTTTTCCGCGATAGCCAAAAATTTTTCACACTTTTTCGATTTTCAACTCATTTTTGGGATACTTTTTTGGCCACAGGCGAAAAAATTTTCCAATTTTTCGGTTTTTTACTCATTTTTGGGGCACTTTTTTGCCCATCAGAGGGGGGTGATGATACACATAAAAAGCCTATATAAGCCTGATACACATAAAAAAAATTAATCCAAACACGCAGGCCCCAAAAGGGGGCACGGTTTCACCGAATGCAAAGTCTGCTTATGTTTCCCAAAATATTTCAGCGTCACCTTTGTTTTTATGTATTTCCATGTATAGAAAGACGCATAATACCTGTGTAAATACTTGATTTACTTTGAGTGGTTAATAGGTATATACTGAATTCAACAAATTGGTCGACAACACATGTCCTAGTTGCCAAAAAATTCTTATTGCATGTTTTGACAAGGAAATGTCCTGTCAAACAAAACAGTTCTGCGGACAAAAGTTGCGTAAATGTTTTGCAAAAAACAATGCTTGGGTGTCGAACCCGTGACGTAGTCTGCAGCAAGTTTCGTTTCTAGCGCTTTTGACCACTCGACCACTCCACTTCGATGAGTAGCAATGTTTGGTTATTACTATGTAGAAAGAAAGGATGAAAACAGACAGCAGTCTAGACATTCACATGATTCGCATGTGTATCTAGTCTGAAAATTTACCATACAATGAAATTTTAAATCTCAGAATTCTAGCAAATGACAGCTTAATATATGTGCAAAAGTGTTGACTATTATTTCATGAAATTGTAAAAAAAGACTTGTCTTTGAAAAAAAGAGCTATCGGTTCCCATACTGATTTTACATGTTAATCATATGCGCTGAACAACATGTGGCTGCTACTTTTACACTACGCAGAGTTGATTTCAAAACAATAGTTCCTTCTCTAGAAGGAACAAAAACATATCTTCTGGGCACAAAACACGAGACCCAGACATATCTGTACGTATATAGCGAGAGACGTATACGTACAGTGCACAGTGCCTAATTTGCATATTGCAACAGAGTGCACTGTGCGTATACGAACGATCAGTCAGCGTTCGGTACAGCAAGCAGGAAGGCGGCGCATTGTAGCGCGGACGCCGAGGGGCCCCACAGCCCGCCCACCCGACAAAAATATGAACTACGAAAATGTTATCTTTATAATTATGCTGTACTATTTGGAAATCCTGTCAAAAAATTATAAGATCACAAGCCGACAACGAGAATGTCAGAGCTCTGCTGACAGCAATCACAGCCAGCATAGGGCCGAGCACACTATCTGCCTACCTACAGCAGCTATGATCAGTTCACTAAGGCCCAGGGCAAACAGTTCTTGCCGACTTCCCCAGCTTTAGTAGCTCAGTTTTTGGCGCTCAGAGCGCAAACAAACATCAGTTTTGGTTTGGCTCAATTCGTCAGGCCATCGCAGCCATCAGATGGGTGGGCACACACCGCAGCAGGAGTTACTAAAAACCCAACTGCGACCCCATTAGTTTCAGAGTAGCCAAGCGTAACTAGGCTTAGTGCGGTTTACTGTAGTAAAAGAGGGATGGTAACAAAAGGGCTGCGGCGACCGCTGGCACAACCAACAAATAGAAAGACGCCAGTACTCTTTAGGGACATAAAATCAATGGCTACCGCCACTGCCGAGCAAAACCGTGGCCTCCGTGGCAGCCGGGACCTACTCCCGTGCGTACTCGCATCTGCTGGAGTTTTCAGATACTCAGAATTGGCAGCAATTGAGCTGCAAGACATTACATTCCTACCGGCCCACGCCTGCATGACCATCAGGATCCACCGAGCTAAAAATGACCAATTTCGACTTTCGAGACTGTAATACGACCCTCATCTCTGAGCATCCACAAGATACCTTGTGTCCTGTCCTGCGGCTTAATACAAGTTCTGACAATTTTCTCTTCCAATCGTTTGCTTACAGCCAGCAAACTCGCGACTACAACCTGGGGCCTGTTGCTCAACTTTACAAATCTCACAATTGTAACAATTGTAAGTGCAAAATCAGGTGATTCGTAATGAATTTATATAATGAATTCGTAACGAATCACCTGATTTTGCACTTACAATTGTTACAATTGTAGGATTTGTAAAGTTGAGCAACAGGCCCCTGTCCGCAAATAAACTCAGCTACTCAGCAGCACGACTGGCCATGAAAAAGACAGCCGCATTGGCGGGGCTCGACCCTAGATCCATAGGGACAGACAGACTTCGGGCCGGCGGGGTATCTCAAGCCATGAGGGAACCGCAGACTTATGGTTCATGGACTTTGGAAGAACGAAGATCAATACAATCGTATAACAAGGACAGTATCCGTAATAGGTGTAGTGTCTGATAAGGTAACGCAACAAACTCTGCTTGCAAAACCAAATAAAACCGCTGCCACACACACAGTTTGCCTGTCTGAGACGAGTGTTTTTGTGCCCAGAAAACGAGTTATTGCGAGCAAAGAGAAGCAATAACTGGTACTATAAATTAGCACTAACCGTTCAATATCTAGACCACACACTACGACCAAAATTTACTATCTTACACCACAGCAACGTTGAAATATTTATTACATTGAATACATATTATACAACATGTATATACATACATTATTTAATATTAGACTATACAGTTGACATGATAACTGCACACTACAGTGGGTCATTCCATACTTGAAATTAACTACTTATAATTAAGCTACAATTGTATAACTGACAAGATTAAATCTGCCATCTTGTAGAGTAATATAGAGTATAAAAATGATTTTTTAAATAATCAGGCTAAAAATAGATAGTTATTGTGGGCTACTTCGAGTAACTGAGTACGCACATTCAATGCATCTACGCTCAGAAAGGGCAAAATTAGAAATAATCACACCATTAATAGTGATGTAGAGTAATATAGAGTATAAAAATGATTTTTTTAAATAATCAGGCTAAAAATAGATAGTTATTGTGGGCTACTTCGAGTAACTGAGTACGCACATTCAACGCATCTACGCTCAGCAAGGCAAAATTAGAAATAATCAAACCATTAATAGTGAATTAAATTCACTATTAATGGTGTGATTATTGCAATATTGCGTAATTTTGCCGCCGAACGCACAGACGGCTGCAAAAGTATAAATTGACCCTAAAATTCGCAAAAGTATATTTTCATTAGGATCCTTATAATAATGAAAAAGAACACACTACTGAACAAAACAGTAAAACAAAAATAACTGCATAAAAAATCATCAAAAAATTAACGGACGGCTATATTATGTGAGAAAACCACATCAATTGAAAACCAATTATGTACAGCTTTACACCAATTATAAGCCAGTACATCACAAAAGAGCCAATTCTTCACCTATTTCTATTTATACATTACCTTATTTACTATTTATTATTTATTGCTTAATTTAATCTAATTTAAGCTCCTTTCGAAGTATTTTTTCTATCGACCCAACAATCTATCCAAACATCAACTAATAGCACATTGTAAAAAATCACAGAAAATTGTTTTCAGCAGCATTGTGACTTTACACGGGCATGGTAGGGGGGGTCTTGATTAACAGCCGACTTAGTCCCTCACCCCCCAGTCAGGATCCGCCGAAAATGTTTTCATCTAATTTGGTTCTGCACACAGATTTTCTCAGCTGGCACTGAGTTCTTCTTGTTCAGAAAAAAGCACAGCACATTCATTTGCATGTCAGGATAATTCCATTGGGGCTGAAGATTCACAGCTTTTTGGCAGGTCCTAAAAACAACAACTATTAAACTTTAACCACATTTAACCAATGATTAAAAAGGGAAGTGATTGGTAGATTTATTCATTAAACTATAATTATTGTGCCAAAAGCACTATAACTCAGCACAGTCTCAGACTCAAAGCAACAAAGAAAAGACCCAGCGAAATAAGAAATCGTTAACAAAACATCCCTAAACAGTTCAAAATTAAAAATAAAAATACTTTCGAAATCAAAAAGGTCATTCTGTGAAAAAAACTACGAAAAACATAGATAAAAATCTTAATATTTTCACTTAAAAAATGTACATAAACGTTTTTTTGGAAAAAAAGTCGCAAACAGACAAGACTTTTTATACTCGAAAGAAGGCAATTCCTCTCCCCGAGACCGAGATCTAGTTAGCATTTATGAATCATCTATAAAACGAACCATATTATTTTCCATAAGGCTGGCTTCTTTGAAAGCCTTTCTTAGCAAGGCCCAATCATCCATTATGTCCGCTTCTTTCAGCATATAGACAATATAAGGTCGTGAAATGGGCACACAAAAGGTCAAGGAAAAACCACTAAGACTGAGTTCAAAAAAATATGTCAAATTGATTAGTTGACAAAATTCATATTATCGATTACTATACTACCAGGGCAAAAGTTTTCGAAAAAAATGTTCTCCGTTTAACAGCTCTCCGTTTAAAGTTCTCCGTTTAACATTTTCCATTTTTTCGAAACCTTCAAATTTCAATTTAAACGGAGAACTCGAGTTCTCCGTTTAATTAAACGGAGAACATTTAAACGGAGAACTAAAACATAGAGCTTAGAAAAACTGCAATCGCAATTAGATAAGTTCTCCGTTTAAATTTAAATCGTAGGTTTCGAAAAATCTAAAAATTTTAAACGGAGAACTTAAACGGAGAACATTTTGAAATAAATGTGTGCAATCATATAAGTTTGTCGTTTAAATAAACGGAGAACTCGACTTCTCCGTTTAAATAAACGAAGAACATTTAAACGGAAAGCTTTAAACGGAGAACATTTAAATGGAGAACTTAAACGGAGAGCTTTTAAACGGAGAACTTAAACGGAGAACATTTTTTTCGAAAAATTGGGCCCAGGAGGGTAAACTTCATTTTCATACATTCCTCTCAGCATTACAAAAAATTATACTCTTCAGTTTTTTCAAAATTTAGCCACAGTCCGATGCTCAAATACTTAATTACATATGAAAATTATGTTAAATAACTTTTTAACAGTACCTAAATCAATATTGATCACGTTGCATGAAAAAAGTTAACTCTTGTTAGCTTGTTAAGAAGATCCCGTTCATACGTTTTCCAATCTATCTTATTTATATAACCAATCTATGACCTTGAACTTCCGTCAGAAAAATATGGACTTTGACTCTGTTCTTAAAGCAAACTGTATACTCAACTCGCAACTAAATGACTATTTCAGCAACTAAGAGCGAAAAAATTGCAAATTCGATTTCTAAACTTTAAATTCTGCAAAGAAAAAAGGATATCAGTCATCACGACGGGTTTTTTGCGTTTTTCCACATCGAAAATTCTGGTTGGTGAGGTTCGATCCCCCGGCCTTTTGGTCCGCTTCCGTTTGTTTTCTTCCAGCCAAAGGTCTGAAAATAGCAAACGGTGTTAACTTTGTTCTGGTTGTCGAAGACTCGAAGGATTACTTTATAATATTTAGTCCGCTTAAAGACGCATTTTTCTTTCCAACTACAAACGTGTGAAACCGAATTGTAAGTTTCCACTTAAATTAAACCTAGCAATTTTTCTGGAGGGGGGTGGGCTTTTACTTTTAGTTGCCCCCCTTTCGCCCTATATAAGTTGTGTGGCCAGGTTTTTTTGCACACTGCCACCTGAACAATAGGTCTATTTAGCTTCCTTCTTAAACTTATGAAATGGCTGTTACGCTCACAAACACTGATAATATAAACAGCTTTACATAATGAGTAAAAAAAACAAAATACATACACAAAATATAGAAAAAACGTGCCCCCCCTAATTTCGACCAACCCCCGCCCACACTCAACCGAAGAAAATGCCAACCTACTCCCCACAACCTGTTACAGCTTGTGCAAAAGTAAGTAAGTTTTGTATTTTTGTATAAGATTCAATAACAACATAAGACTTACTTTCAAAATACATTCACTGCGAACCAAAACATAGGTTCAACAACAAGTTACTGAACGTGGAGACAAGACAACACAAACTCGTTATTGCACAGACTATAAATATACATTAATTGTCGCACTTTCAAAGACTAAAATTTGAGTTTTTCAGTGATAAAACTACGGTTTCGTATTGTCTCAGCGTCCACAACGTTTGGATTAGCCTCGATTCATCAAACCATTAAGGTTATGTTGACAAAAGCTAGGCTCTTACCCAAACTAAGGTCCGCTTGACTTTTGTCCAGCTCTAATTTCTTGATTTTGTTGAGCAAATCCAAGCGTATGGTGTCGTAAAGCTGCCGTTTTTCGTTCTGAAATTCAAAACAATCAAAACTGATGATTACACCACAGTTTTACGGTATTCTACTGCCACAGTCTCAATCTGCAAGTTCTAGGTATAAAGGAGATAAGGAGGGACAAGATGGTTTATGGCTACGCCACTGCTATGAGCGCCCCCTGAAATTTAGAAAGGATCTCTCATTATAAATTTGCCACCCGTGTATCTCTAGTTATATACTGATGTTAATCAAATTAGTTATATTTTGTAAAATAAGATATATTCTGTAAACCGTATTAATGTTAAATCCATGTACATATGCTTAGCTTAGACATACATACATAACAAAAACTATATATATGTTATATTTTAGTATAATATACAATACGTCAATACATAATATACATACATGTAACGGGGTCAAAATTTTGGGGGGGCCTCTCCGGCCAAATTTTGGGGACCCCCTAGATCGACCAGAAAAACCCTAAATTTCGCAAAATTTTCTAAAAATTTCGCCAAAAAGTGCCATTTTTTCTAAATTTTGCCCAAATTTTGGGGAACCTCCCCCCCCCCGGGTCCTCGATTTGGGGGGGGTCCCCCCCATCCCCCCCTCATGCATGTATGATAATATATAGAAGGTCTATATCTATCTATACCAATATACCATCTATTTGCCTATATCTATCTATTTAAAACATCTATACAATCAGTGGAATGCATAAAGGCAGTCTTAGCTAAACGCAGTCTGGACTACGTTTAACAAAACTAGCCTAAGACCATCGTTACGAAATATCAGGTGATTTTTGCACACGCTAAAGATGTAAGACGAACTCAAGACTGGGTCTAGACCTAGTCTCCCACGACTGACGTTAATCGGTATTCTGAAAGGTAGTCTTAGCTGAGTCTTGAAAATTACACTGAAATATTGTTTATTAGAGTTTCTACAGTCATATAAACTTTTTTTAAACTGTTGGGTGCAAGTCGATACCTTCAAACTTTGCAAATATGCATTTATTAGTATAGCAATGATGATTTTGCAACAAAAATTTTTGGAAAATTTTTTGTACATTATCAAATAAGACGAAGGTTAACACATCCGACACCATAACTATTGCTACCGTTAGCTTAAAAATGCAATTTTTCGTGTATTATCTCATTTCACAAAACTCGTTAAAATTGGTTCGAAAAATCTTGAGAACATGCACATACCCTTTTGAAAATCCGATCAAGCTTTAATTTTTCAAAAAGAGTATAATTAGTGATTAAATAAGGCTTAGACTAGCCTTAGACTAGCTGAAGAGCATGGCCTT